>VRLP01002075.1:0-101145 GCA_009660295.1 Lophius piscatorius | reverse complement strand
ATACACAGAAGATAATATACACATACACAGAAGATAATATACATATACACAGAAGATAATATACATATACACAGAAGATAATATACACATACACAGAAGATAATATACACATACACAGAAGATAATATACACATACACAGAAGATAATATACATATACACAGAAGATAATATACATATACATATACACAGAAGATAATATACACATAGTTAATATACATATACACAGAAGATAATATACATATACACAGAAGATAGACAGGGTGGACAAAGAGACAGACATGTAATAAGAACAGAACCGGTACCACAGAACAGTTATGATGATGTATGTGGTGGTGTGAGGAGAGGGTAAGAGCATAGATTAGATTGGATGTGTGTGTTGACTATGTGTGAGTGTATGTCTGGGGGCCTGCATGGGAGGTAGTGATGTGTATAAAGCAATGGCAATATAATAGTAGTAATAATAATAATAATACTGATAACAATAATAGTAATAATAATAATTATTATTATTAATATTATTATTAATATTATTATTATTATTATAATAATTATAACAATACTGTCACCATGACATAAGTATTGACATCGTATTAAACAGCAATGAGGGGGGAGGTCAGACCGGGGCACCGGAGAGGCAATCGAGAGGTGTATATATATATATATACACATATATATACACACATCCCCCCACACACAGATATATATGCACACACACAGTACTAATACTAATATAATCTAATATAAATAATAATATATAATATCTGGATTTCCACCAGGCTGTCAGAGTTGTTGCTATGGTAGGGTTTTTGAAACACGGATGATGTGCGATGGAGCGGCTTATGAAGGGTAGGTCTTAAATATGGATTTCTTTACATACTGTTTGTTCTATGTCAGTGCAGGGATTGTCAGATTGGTTGGGATTGGTCCATTTGTAAATGTATTGGAGTTGGGTGGAAATGAAGCAATGGAGAAAGTTTGGTGCTTCCAGGCCTCCTTGAGTTTTGGGTTTTTGTGAATTTTGTTTGATTCTGGGTGTTTTGTTTTTCCAATAGAGTTTTGAAATGAAGGAGTCTAGGGATGTGAACCAGGAGGGTGGGGGTTTGATCGGGATCATTGAGAATAGGTAATTTATCATGGGTAGTATGGTCATTTTGATGGAATAAAGTTGGAGAGAGTGGGCATCCTTGCCTAGCACCACTGTGCAAAGTGAAGCGTTGTGATATTAGTCCATTGGTGGTGATTGTGGCCATTGGTGAATCATTATCCCCACCCTGTAGATAAATGATTCACCGAAACCAAATTTTTTAATGTTGAAAATAAAAATTCCCAATTTACTTTGTCAAATGCCTTTTCTGCATCCAATGAGATTATGGCTGTTGGTGTGTTTGTGTGACTGTGTGTAATGAATTAGGTTAAATAGTCTGCGTAAGTTATTAGATGAGTGTCTTCCTTTAATAAAGCCAGTTTGGTCTGAGTGGAGGATAGATGGAGTAACTGTTTCGATTCGTGATGCTAGGGTTTAGCTGATGATTTTCGTGTCTGTGTTGATGAGAGATAGGGGGCGATAGCTTGATGGGGAGGTAAGGTCTTTATCTGGATTCACGGAAAAGAGAGATTGTAGCCGTGTTCATGTCTGTGGGGAATTTGGATTTTTGTTTAATTTCAGTACTTAAACAAACTATTAGGAGCTGTCTTAAACGACTGCGTAGATTCTCTTTCATCCAGGTCACAGCGAACCTTCTAAATCCAATCCGAAGCAGCTGGACTTCAGCTTAGACTCTGTCTCGAACATCTGACTGATTTTTGAATGAATATTGAATGAATAATGTAGCTGATATATGTGAAAATAAATGAAACTCCTAAAACTTGAATTTTTATTTGAGCACTCCTGAAGCCCTGTCCTCAGTCTGTGGTGTGATGGTGGGGAACAAAGCAGAGTTATCAACCTCATCACACACCATAAAGATCCGTAAGTAGAAATCACCTCCCTCATTTCTGCACACACACCCCTTTCTTCTTTAGGACAACGCAAATAAGAGCAACAACCAAGCGATGAGCTCAAATGAACTGCCTGCACTGGATTGTGTCGAGGTACAGATCTGTGGAAAGCTACAAGAGGAATTCTGCTGCACTGAAAGTTCCGTAGAGCTCATTGGCCTCCATAAGTCATAGATGATAGAAGTTTGGAACAGTCAGGGCGACTCCTGGAATCCCACCCGCCAATCTGAGCAATCAGGGGAGACTGGCCTTAAGTAAGAGAGGTAAACAAGAACCTGTTGGTATTCTGGTCTGGGTGAGGTCCAGTGTGAAGAGGGGAGGAACTGGCAGTCCTATCATCACCCTGAAGCCAAGTACTTTCTGAATGTCGTCTTTACCGCTTATGAGATACAGTGAACTTCTGGTAAATAAACAGGATACATTTTTTGGGGAATTTTTATTCAAAGGGCTTGCATAACATTTTAGCATATGGTAGAGGGTATCAACATACAAAAGAGCTTTGATGATCCTGTTCAAACAAAGGACGTTCAAAAATAATCCAGCATGCAAACACTTCCCTCAATTTCCCCAAATGAAGAAAATGCATAAAAGCAAAAACATTGACAAGTACACACACAACAAAAATTGATCACTAAATCACATCATGAGACTAGCCTTTAAAATTAAGCCTTAATTTCCCAGCTGGTTTGGATGCACTCCAAAACATTTGGTACCTCACATCTAGAAACTACACGTTCTACTTAACAGGTAGGGATATCTGTACAGGAGGGTTTCTGCAAACGCCTCTCCCCCGTCCGGCTGATAACCTTTATTCTGTGGCAGCGTCACAGGTCATCTGGAGAGTTTGGGCCTGGTCTGGAGCCACTGCGTTCAGGTCTGGTCATGAAAACTGGATCTGTTGTACGGTGGGAATCTGTAGGAGAAAGTGGGTTTCATTCATTATCGGATCCACAGATCCAGAATCACAGCTTT
Source organism: Lophius piscatorius (assembly GCA_009660295.1). Taxonomy (NCBI): domain Eukaryota; kingdom Metazoa; phylum Chordata; class Actinopteri; order Lophiiformes; family Lophiidae; genus Lophius; species Lophius piscatorius. The sequence continues at coordinate 98,174 of VRLP01002075.1, read as the reverse complement.
GGATTTGTTGCTGCTCTTTGGGTTGTTTACCTGTTGATATGATGTGGTGTACACCATGACGTTCTGCTGCTGACCATCGGCTGTGATAATCCCAGCTGGCAGTGGATTAGCTGGTGAAGAAATGTGAGCGTAGATTAGTGACTTAATGATATGAGACCGAGAACCATGAACCATGAAGCATTTGTACTTACTAAAGCTGTCATCTGTGAGCTCTTCCCCCAGACTCTCTCCCACCGAAACCCCAGGGATCCCCTTCTCCCCCTTCATGGCCTGAAAAAACAAAACACCAATGATGAAGACAACATCACGCATGAGTGAACAAAACAATCTGGGTTCAGCGGGTAGAGCAGTCGTCGCTCAACCGGAGACCAGGGTTGGAGCTCAGCACCTGACGCAACATTCCGTGTTGGTTTCAGGCCCACATGCCTCAAACATCAGCTCCCCGAGGTTTCAGGAACAGTGGGCGGCGCTTCACATTAGGGACGGGGCAGGGACAGGGATGGGTCAAATGCAGAGATAAACCTCACAACGTTGTACTGTACTTAAATTCTGTGTAACATGATGAATAAAGGAAAGATTATTAGATCATTATTATCACGTAGGACCTGTTTCCCGTAGCTAAAGTGGAATATAGTGGGTTTGAATCTAATCAAATTATGACAAAAGATGTGCTGTGCTATTGTGAAATTATTTTCCCTAAACTGTAGCAGCAGCTGAACTAAAATCTGATAATAAATGGGGCCTTGAAACAACCATAGTTTCCTGATGATCACAAATTAGAAATGATTGCGCAGACTTGATATAAAAACTCGCTGCAGTCGTGTGGAATAACTCTGATATAATAACCTGTGTGATAAACCATAACACAACATGATGTAAAGATCTAAGTTTGAGGTTCAGTAGTTGAATAAAACAGGCTGATCATTTATATCAAAGGATGCGGTCCCTTCTTTGACTTTAGATGGCGTCTCACCTCTCGAAACTTCTGCAGGTAAAGCTTCAGCGGCTCCACGTACATGTCAAAGCCCAGCGTGGACATGGCAAATAGGATGTCCTCGCCGTTGATGGTCTTCCTCTTCTCCTGGTGGCAACGCTCACTCGCCTCCGACGTGATGAAGCTGATGAACTCGCTCACGCACTCTTGAACGCATTCCTTGGCATCCTTTGCGATCTGAGGAAGACAAATTAAAGAAAGTTATCTAAAAAAGTATATAAATGAAAATATCCTGGTGAGCTTGCACAGCAGACTGATCAAAGGTTTAAAAGAATTTATGAACGGTTTTTGACATTATATAATTATGCGGGGTCATCAGCAAATGGGAACGCTTGCTCGAGGAGGAATTTGTTGGGTCCTGTAGATAATTATATAAAGAGTCTGGTCTAGATCTGCTCTTTCTGGAAAGCACCTTGAGACAACTGTTGTTGAATTGGCGCTATATAAATAAAGATTGATTGATTGATCATTTGACACGTAGTTCAACTTTTGAAATGATGAATATTATAGTGACCCCGAAATGAAATTGATGATAATGAAAACAGGGAGAGGGATCTACTCGCCCACATGCAGAACGACAGTCAGGCAAAGTCAATCATGCTGCATTCACACCAAATGCAACTCAAATTATTACTGTGGTGTGATCACTTAGATGTGATTACAATCAATGAGTAGTCACAAATTTGCACCAGGCAATGCAAACGGCGCAATGTGAATTTGCGTTGCTTGTGTAATTCACCTCAATTAAAATTTTTGACTCAAGCGACATATTTGTTGGACGGGAAAGCCTTTCACTGCTGACATTCTCCAAACGCCACATGTAGTACGTTGGCACTGAAGTGGAGGTAGTTTATCAGAGTCCAACAAAACTGCAGGCTGCTCAAGAAACAGAGAGACTGGACTACGAGAGAAAAATCTCAATAAAAAAGAGAAAGAATTGAGAAAGAAAACCCTGACTAACGCTGGCAAGAAAAAGAGGAAAACAACAACAAGCTTCTGCCTAAGAAGACCAACATTTGGAGGTACGGAAGATTCTTTGATTCAGTGGAGATGATTTGAGAAAAATTATCATAATATTATTTCATGGCTGCAGAGAACTGCAGGAGAACTAAGAAGAGAACGCATCTTCTGTCACTTGGACAAAGATGGAACAAGCTTATCGTGGTGGTGGTATTAGAATGGAATCCAGAATGCCGTACCCGGCATCCAAAACAAAACGTTTTTTTTGTTGGTTCATCTTATTGCTTCTTATTTGTACAAGGATATGCGCAGCTCTCTGCAAGAAAAATCTGCAGCAAGCCCATTGTTTGGAATGGAACTAGCCTGCGTGTCTACCGTTCCAATGTAGCGAAAGACGGACAGAAGAAAACGGACAAAAGTTGTGGCAACTGAAAATCAGGCAGGACATCTAACCTGTCCAAGAAATTAAAGCAACACAGCATTGATCTTTAAGACTGTACAGTGTTTGTCTAGTGGTTTTCCTGAGGAGAAGGAACAGCTAGCAGACACACAAAGTGTGTTAACTTAGAAATAAGAAACATGGTAAATGTACGTATTTTAACAGGATCTAGAAAAAAGCTACATGGAGCCATGATTCATATTCTTCACAGAAACTTTTTTAAATTTGATTAATTATCTTTTAATTGGTGTTGGACTCGTCTCTTAATGCAAGGGATCCGCAGCCCAATGGCAGCCACCTCATCATCTGCTGCTTCCTGGGTGCGATGCCTGTTCAATTGATGCAGATTCAATCGTTAATAAAAGCTCTCACTCACTTTCCCTGTTTGCGGAACAGCGTTCTTCATGATGCGAGCCACGTTGGCGATGGGCAGATAGATGTCCTGCTCCCTGAAGTTCTCTTTGATGCCACCATCGTCTTGGTCATGCATACTCTCCTCGGCATCGTCTGAAAGCAAAAAGCAAATACGTGGAATCAGCACTTAGTACGGAAAACAACACCTCTGACTGTGGCGACCGAAGCGGCTCCGTACCATCTTGAGATTGGAGTACATAGTGACCTGATGCCATGTACTCTCCAGTGATACCCAGCTGGGAGGCATCGGTGGTCGAGCTGTCCCCATCCATCTGAAAAACATCATTTAATCATTAAGGCTACAGAAATATGTCTGAAAAATCAAATATAGTTACAAAAAATGGCTTGATAAATAATTATTCATAAAACCTCCCATGTACAAAGAGAAAGATCACCTGTAGAATTTGATTAAATGCACTTTTACTAATCGATAACACTAACACACACCATTTTAAGCAGTGAGAATTAAAAGTACTGAGGTAACATTATATGCAGGTGAGTTTAAGAGCACTCCCAAACAGATAAAACTACAAACATTTATTTTTTATTTTGAGAATAAATGTATTTTCCATATTTTTTTAAGCTGCTTTCATGACTTAGCACCATCCAGTGGTACATCACATTTTATTGCTTTTTAGTCTTAAGTTGAGTCTAAAAATTATATATAGATGTTGACGACACAGTTTGAAGCTACATTATTAGATCATTTTTTTAATCTATTCAATTTATTGACATAATAAATATGAAATGAGAATCATGTTATTTTTTGCCAAGAATTAATGTGATAATTGTTTCCACTGTTTTTTTTATTTTTTATTATTCCACCCACCTGATAGATGTTCGACCAAAACAAAAATACATAATATGGCGCAAAATAAAACACAAATATGAGTTTCAAATCTAATAAAATTGTATATATAGAACGCCAATTCATAACCAATCTCCCAGGGTGCTTTATATAGAGAAGGTATACAAAAAACTCTTTATTCATTATCAAAGGAACATAACTAATTCCTCCTTGAGCAAGCACTTGGGGACAGTGCCGAGAAAAAAAATACTTTTGACCCACAGAAACATGGGAGCAGATCAAAGACTTGGGTTGGACAGCCTACTGCCATGACCGGAATTTCGCTGCCAGAAGTTGGCAGCATCAAGTCTGGCTACGCATCATGTAAACAGTGGAACATAACAGCTTAAGGGGCTCAAGAAATACCACCATAAAGACTGGAATCATTTTGAGACTGCAGTCGTCAGTAAAAGCAGAATTTTGTGTCATATTTGTTGTGCCATGGTCAATATATGTGTGAAGGTACACTGTTTATGCGGTTCATTTGAATCCTCCACCCAAACCTAGGTTTACACAAGCAGACTGAGAACCTCTGACTAGATGGAAGAAACTCTGGTGGGTTTCAAATGAAATATAAACATAGCATGAACCAAAGAAACAGGAAGTAAAGTCACAAAATGCAACCGTAACAAAGATAATGCGACAACACATTATAAGTAGCACGAAGCATGTACGGTTAGAACAACAAAAAATGAAAGAGGGCAACATTGGAGCTACAAGGAGGGAGGTAATTTAGGCAACATTCAAATCACCAGGCTGAAGTGACTGAAGTCCAGATTTCTGCTTTACCGTGACAAAGATCTGATTTATTTTCAGGGATATGAACATAAATATAATATTTGTATTGGCCATGCAATATGAATATTAACTTTCAAATTGGAATTCAATCCGCTTTTTACATTAAAAATGACATTAAAAATACATTAGAAAAATACCAGCTCAATCAAAGTACCTCACATTTGTACTTGAATAAATAATAAATGTACCTCACATTCTTACTTGAATAAATAATAAATGTACCTCACATTCTTAATTGAATAAATAATAAATGTACCTCACATTCTTACTAGAATAAATAATAAATCTATCTCACATTCTTACTTGACTAAATAATACATGTATCTCACATTTTTACTTGAATAAAATAACTTGCGTATGGCCCAACGCGATTGTAGTTACATACGCATACATTTCATAAAGAGTTATTATAAACAATCTACAGACGTCCCAGTCACATCAGTTGTGATAATGGCACCCATAAATTACTTTTTTGCTATGAATATTAATAATAATTCTTACTTTAACAAAGTCACAGAATTTAGTTAAGAACTAGATTACATTTATACATTACTATGACTATTATTGTAAATAACTTTTTTCTTTTCTACGTTCAACACAAACATCCAGTTGGATATTAGAATTTCGCCCTGTGTTTTTTGCTCTATCTTTAAGATCTTAGTTACAGCAGCTGGCTTCATTAGCTCACTGACTTTTCTGTAAGCAGGTCTGGTATTGTACCAAATGTTGCATTAAGATAATTAGTTTGGACTTTTCCTCCACTCATAAAGCAAATAAATGTTATTGTATGGCCTTTTATAGAGGATATATGTTCAGGGGGTTGCCAAAATACCCGCTCCCTTAATATGATGATGTTTTTGTAGTGACAAAAAAAACCCCCATCAATTAGGCACGAACTAATGTCTAACAAATGGAAAAAATACGAGTTGGGCATCTGTGAACCAGTGATGATGTCACTGTACATTAATCACGTGCTCAATAAAATATTTGGCTATCAGATGCTAAGTCTCTACTATGATCAGCTTGTGTGAACCTACGAGTGGTGTTGGCAGTTGTGAGAGTTTGGTTAGCATTATATCTTAGAACGGGAAATATATGCAGGACTAAACCAGCGATGAGGTCAAATCATGGTAGCCGTATGAGGAACAGCGTGGCTAGTGAATGCTAACTTGTACCCAAAACTAGCTAGTGCTAACCTATGGTGCTAAATATCGATTGCTAATTGTGTTAGTGCGTTGTATCATTTATTATATAAAATTATAGTAATGCAGCTGTGAACCAGCGATGATGTCCGTTTTTTTGCAACGTGCATTTTGAATGTTATTGAATGCTAACTCCCAGCTAACGTTTGCTAGTTCCAACATTCAGGCGCAAATTAGATGCGTTAGTGAGATAAGCATTGAATGTTGAAATAGAAAGACATTCAAATTCACAATATGCATTAACTACTTGCTAAATAAAATGTGTAGCTATTAAATGCAACATCGGAACTAATATCAGCTTGGATTATTATTAACCTAGGAATGGAGCTGGCTATCTGTTAGCATTGTGACTTCAAATATAAATTCAAGCTAGGTAAGTAGCTGTAAACCAACGGTAATGGGTTTGCATCAATAATACGCCAAATAAAATTATAGCTTTCGAAAACTAACTCTCAGCTAAAATTGACTTGTGTTAAACCACGAGTAGAGCTATCGAGCTGTGTTGGTGTGATCATCAGCATTGTGTAGTTGGCAGCTGCTTACGAGCAGTGAGGTCAGTGTACGTAGGCTACATCGTGCTAAATAGTATGTTTAGCCCTCGAATGCTAACTCAGTGACTAGTGGCTCGTGTTTACCTATGAACGACGTTAGCTGAGAGTTACATTGACTTAAATTAAACGTAGAAGAGACCCGTAGTGTCTGCCCAGTGACATATTACCTTCTGCAATTATCATATTCATGCACATATTGCCCCTGGAATGTATTCTGACTGCAGCCCGCGCTTGTGGAGACTGCATCGGCCTGTTCTTTGTCGTACCGAGCAGAGAGAGACAACAGTCGAGGCCGAAATTACAAAAAATAATTTACTATGTTTCTCCCGTTGAATACTTCCTTATGAGTAGCCCTCATTCACTCCGACAACAAATAAAAAATCAGACAGAGACGGACATTTCCATTCGAGCTAACGAGAAATCGGTTAGCAATCATTGGCCGGACACAAGAACAAACCTGCAATGAAGCCCTGGTTGGTTACCTTCCTCACACGGCTGTGTGGTTGGACAGAAAATGGCTGCGAAAGGACCAGTCCCAGCGCGGAGCCGCGGCTGCACTACCGCATCCGGCCTGTTGGTGGCCGTGATGCATTCAGGAACTGCTCGCAAACGCCCCTCTCAGGGTTTCACCGTCAATCTATTTCACGGTCTTCAGAAGAAATAATAAGTCCTTTGAAATAAAGAAGCACAATAAAACTATTAAATTATCTCAATATTATTTAATGATTAAAAAGGTAAAAGTATGTACAGATGGTAACCATTTTCTTTACAGGGATACGTGGCGGATGTAGTATTTATTATTATGTAGGAGGCTCCTAATCAGCTTTATTATAATGTATGTATGTATATGTTCACAGGGATATCGACTCCACTATTCTAATGCTCATGGGTTTTTCCCACAGGAGTACACACAAGTACACAATATTGTTTACTGTTTTCTCATTTACCTCTCTGTATTTTTACCGTTTGTCAGTTATTTGACATCCAAATTTCCCACACACAGTGACCATGATTGTTATTCTTTTGTTAACAGTTCATGGCCTGCAATAGTCAAATTTGAAATAGGAATACAGATAAATAATATAGTGTATTGGAATTATACTTACATTTTCTATTTAACGTATTCTGAGAAACATGTGTAAGCAATTATGCATGACTAGCTATATGTTTCAAACTAAACCCTGCAGTACTCTTAGGGCATGCTTTGCCACTTGAGACACACTGCACTCAATCATGTCCGATTTGGATTTTTGTCTCAGTATAGAGCTTCTGCTCTTGAAGTAGGAGGGACCCACAATCAAGAAAAGACCAACATATATCGTAAAAATATTTTAATTTATTGAAACATTTAACACAACAATACTAACTATGCACCCTTCTTTTTATGCAAGAAGGATCCACAGAGAATGTTCTAGGCTATGATGAATGATGTTAAGCTGTAGTGAAGTGGTTGAATGTTCCTAATGTGGTCTTTTCTTGATTTCTTGATTGTTGGTCCACTTCAAGAGGAGACAAGAACAAATCTCAAACTTAAAAAAGATAAAAGAATATTGTCTCTACAATATCACAGTCAACGGGCCTCAAACCCACAAACAGGACATTGTGGAGACAGTGGTTGTTTGTTGTTGTAGGATATAGGGTGAAAAACCAGAAAAATAAAAAACATAAACACTGAACCAAAACATTGAAATGAACATTTATTCTGTCCCAGATAAAATCTAACACCTCCTCATCAAAAACTACTTTTGAGACGCCAAATGATCTGCGGGTTCACTGATGTAGGCTTTTTCAGAGCAATTGAAGAAACTTAGACAGAGGAATTTTAAATGGTCTGATGTAATACCTGTGAGGCACAGTGGCTGCTGGAGATAGTGACGGACAAAGACCCTCGGCTGACTGTGCTCTCCTCATGCTGGATGGAGAAAATTCCCAGAGTGAAAGAGTTTGTTTTCCAGGAACCTGATGAGAAAAGAGGGAAACTTGGATCCTAAAAAAGTAGAAGGCTGAAACATTTCAGCAAATAATCCAGAAATCCCTGTCGCTGCATGTGTGTATTAGTGGGGTATTCATGAGTTCATATACAGTATCTTTAATTATGACTCATACGAGTGAAACTGGAACAATTTCCAAAGTCTTTCATTACATAATTAAAGTTAGTTATTTACTTAAACTGACTTCTATCACGGCAACATTTTTCATTTTCACATTTTGAAGTTTAACTCTTCATGTCTCTCATTAGACAAACCTTTAATGCAAAACAATTAAAAATGTTTAACTTAAAATGACTGTAGGAGAAAAACCTATGTTTTGTGTTCTATGTAAACCATGTTTGCTCATAAATACTGGTCACGCACTTTTTACTCTGCAGTGATGTCATGACCCACAACATCTCTCCTGGTAGAAGGTAAAAAAAAAGGTAAACTTAAATATGTAATTTATTAAGGTATTATTTAATACTTTATAAATTTCATTTATTTAGTTTTAATAATCTAATTACATGTTTTTGTTTAATTTGTATACATATTTTTACATTTTCATTTTATGTTTACTACTGAGAACAAGTCACTCAATCACGTGACCAAAATGATGTCATAATGACAATTAAGGGTGGTCCCAAACGTCCCATAACAGGGTTACTTAACACAGAATGCTCGCACACCAGGTTAATTGGATTGAATTAAATCACACAGAAATATATTTCAATCCCAAGATGAATATATCAAGATCAAATGTCTTTCCGCTCTTCATCCTCTTCAATGCAGTTCTCACGTCACCATTATTGATCCTCTTGGCTTCCTGATTTACAATTCTCCGCTCATCCACCCTTCTCACTCATCTTAATTTGTATGTTCTAAAAAGTACTCCTCCCATCTTCCCCTCACAAATTCATCACTTGTTAATAGATTTCAATCTCGATCCTTTACCAACCTGCTGCACATCCTTCCCATCTCGATCCCTCTGCCACGCCAACAGTTACAAGTCCTTTTGTCCTTCCTTAGTATGTTACTATTTTATTAAACACAGGTTTACATTTACTCCTTATATGTATTTTTTATATGGTTTAAAAAAAAATTCATGACTATACTATTACTGTACTATTCATTAAAATCATTATTTGTATTATTTCTTTGTGGTCATTTTTACCGCCGATGCTCTTTTTAGAAAATTGCCTTGATTTGACTGTTTTGCCCTAAACAAATATGTTTTTCTTGTTTTTATTTTTTTCACTTTGATAACAAACTAGGAGAAGCGTCTTACCTATTGTTTCTATTCACCCCTGAATACAGTCTCATAATTCTGAAAAATACATGCACTTTGGATCAACACATAAATATTAAGCATAACAAGTACTGTGTTCAAGCTACATTATTCTCCCGTATGACATTCAGACACTCTCGAGTGATCACTACAAACACCGTTTAATAAAACATAGACTTTATTTTCTTGGTGCAATTCAGTCATTGCACTAGTCAATTCTGTTTTCAACCCCATTGTCATTCCACAAAAAAGTTCTTTCACAATCAACATCACTGTCAACAAAACCACAACAAGCAACCAAACAACAATCCTCAGAAGTTATAGTAGGTGTAAAGCTAGCACAGACCTGCAGAGGGCTCACCAAAAAGCAGGTCCTACACTTGGCGCATGATGTTCAGGTGAACTTAGAAGGAGAAAGCAGCCATTATGAATCTTATATTTCTCTTAAGTCATATAATCTGAGAGCTGTTTTTACAATCAGTGATATAATCTAGTAAGCAGTATGATTGGAATGAATGTGCCCAATTATTCTTTTCTGAGCTCAAACTTCCACTTGTTAGCTTGGCTGAGCTTTCAGCCAAACATCTTCACTGAATGGAGCTGGCCAGGTGTCGTCATGTGACTCGCTGTCACCCTAAAAAATGACCTTTGAATTATGTTTGAAAAAGGAGTTCATCTGCCATCAGATATACGGTTCTCATTCTTACAGCATCTGTCCAGCCATCAACTTTCCGCCATTTACCGCAGGAGAAGCAGGATAGGTTTTAGTTCAATCTCATGGTCAGTGCAGACTAGACCGATTTACCACAACATTATAACCACTGACAAGCAGAGTCCGATTTAGCCTTATCTCCTTACTATGACACGTCTCAGTTGGTGGGATCAACACAGAGACATACAACCATTCATTCAACTTTCACACCTGAATGGGTGACTCAGAATGACTAATTCCCAGATGTTGAATTTTGGAAAGAAGCCAGAAGCCAGAAGCCACGCAAACACAGGGAGAACATGCAAACTCCACACAGAAAGGCCCCAGATGGATCTGAACCCAGAATCTTCTGCTGTGACGTAACAGTGCTACCGTCTAATAATCTTGACTTTTGTAAGGCCCGTGCAGACAGAGTTTAACATCTGGGATTGGATTCCATAATGAAATATATATGAATAAAAGAATATTAGGTCCCCTTCCCTCAGCCTCCACCCCTGAATGGCCTAAGGGTCAGGTTCAAATATGAGACTCATCTACAGGACTTTACAAATCTTAATGTTAGAGCAATGGTTCTGATCTTTTGACAGGTGTATTCTTTCCCTTGATGATAATCACATGATACACAGCTGAGCAGCTTGTCCTACACACCAGAGCCTCTCAGCTCCGCCTCAACATTGAAACGTAATGACCATGAATCTGAAACTGAAACTGAAATTGCTAGGGTTGGTTGACAACAACTTCTTGCAATGAAACATGTAGGTTCTGCAATATAATTTTCTGCCAAAAGATGGCATCAGCACACCTCAGGTAAGATTTTCATACATGCTGTCATTGAGCAGGATATATTGTCTCATGTACCCCAACTCCGACCTCTCTGAAGTTAATCCTGACTTTTCTGTTGCTGATGTTGACTGACATTGTCATCACATGATCATTCCTGTGTGTGTGACTGGATGCTGGGTCGGCCACCTGATGACACCTGAGTGTTCTCCATTCACTGACCCATGGTTGAAAACTTTGAGAAGCTATCAAGTGGGCCCTTGAGCTAAAATGATTCTATAGCCCAACAGTCAAGTTATTATAAGGAGTCGGCGGATCAGAGGATTGGTTTATAATTGATGATTAAGTGCCATAATGACTTCACAGGAACCTAAATGATGAATCAAACACATATGGTGAAGTAAAGCTGATGAAAACTGGGCCACACACAGAGCTCCCAGTGGGCTTCATCCTGTCAACCCTTCCTCATTACCCCTGGAAAGGCCTATGTGTCTCAACCAGTCTCTTCTCCTCTAGCGCATGGGTCCCAGACTGGACCCGTCCCCACTGCTCTTACACAGACAGGTCATATTAGTAACCAGGTCCGTTTGATCCAGCAGCCTAGTGGCTAGTGTTCGGGCTCCATAGGGCTCGGCAGTGCCATGCCCACGTGGTCTGTGCCTAGGGTGATGCAGTCTGGTGGGCTGTGGAGGTCTATGCCCCCCCTGTCAGTCTCCTCTCCAGCCGGTCCAGCTTGGCCAGGTTTTCCTTCAGAAGTTTGGAACCAGGGCTCAGAAGCAGGGCTCGCTGGTAGTACATCCTGGCTGCTGCATAGTCTCCCTGCACACAATACAGTCACAAATACATGTATTATAAATAATGTGTTCATACTGTCCATCCATCCTTCCATGCACCCATTCATCCATGCATCCATCCATATATCCATGCATCCATCCATTCTTTCATTCATTTATCCATCCATCCATGCATCCATTCATACATCCATCCATCCATGCATCCATCCATGCATGCATCCATTCATTCATCCATCCATCCATCCATCCATGCATCCATCGATCCGATGTTCTGCTCTGACCTCCTCACCCTATCTCTAAGGCTGAGTACAGTCAATAATGGAGGACACTCGTTTCCTCTACTTTTATCAATAATCTGTTTCTTTCAGGCACTACCCGGAGCTTGTGGCTGTAGGTGAGGGTCAGAACACGGACAGATCAGTAAATCCCGAGCATTGCTTCAGCACCATGCTGATGCATCACACCGCTGGTGCATCACTCATGAAGAAGAACCTAATATACTTGAAATCCTTAAGCAGCACAGGAGGAGCTTTTTCTGCACAGCACCATCGGCACAGATTTGGAGGTGCTGATTCTCACATCAGCCTCTTCACACTTGGTTGGGTTACCCAAAGACCAGATTTTCATGAAACCTGGCAGGATGGTTGGGTAATTGAAACATAGAATAGAAACATTTTGGAGTGGACCTGGAAATTTCTTGTCAATAACACCTAAACTTCTTTACGAACTACTATGAAAATAGGTGGAGGGGTGGGGCTTGAGTCATGGAAAAAATAAATGAAAGATAATTTTTCTCTAATAACTTCCAGACTAATGATGTGTATACACCGTATTATACACAACTTGCAATTATGTGTTAACAACATACTGTATAAATTACATACATAACATGAGGGATAGACTGAGTATTTAACATTATAGAGATGAAGTTTCATTTGTTACCTTAATGTGCTGAATCCCCCCCATATTCATCCAGGCCTGGGACTGGTCAGGTTTGATTTCCACAGCCAGCTTGTAGCTCTAATGGGAGAAAAACAGACATGGATTGGTGTTGTGGCGTGGACAGATGTTCAGGGGAGCTGCAGGTATGTCGGCTCACATGAATGGGACTTGCTGCAGTTTTAAACAAGACAATCCTGCAGACATTATTTTTCCACTGATTTGAGCATTCGCTTAATTTAAGTTTGCGAGACACTGAAAAAAAAGTAAAATCATCAGAGATCTTTGGTCCATATTGTGAAGCAGTCTCCTAAACAAAACAACCGTGTCCCAAAACCTGAAACATTAAATGTCCCCGGGGATTTGTAACCTACATGCCCTCATTTTTACCAGATGGAGGATGCATTCAGGTGCGGTAAAATCTGTCTGTGATAATTACATTGTACGTCCCTCCAATGATAGGAATCGGTGAAGAATCAGACAGCGATGTCAGGAGGAAAGCTGGAGGAATACTGTTAATCATTGCCAAAATGTATTCTATTTATTGTTCAGTACCGTCTCCTGAAGTCTTTCTTTCCCACTGAACAGCGATCAATGCTCCTGCAGACTTTAAACATGTCATTAGAGGAAGCACAGAAAGCTGTGGCCTTTACTCAAACAGAGAGGTCAGATCCTGTATTTAATGTATTTTACAAGTGGTGGATGACACTAATGACAGATGTTCCTGTGTTGTCCAGGCAACCGAAGCATCCTGCAAAACTGAAAGTTGGAGAGCCTGCTCAAAAATTCAGAGTCCCAGAAGATTATTTCAGGAAACACTTGAGCAGAGAGACGTTCATATGGCCGTTGGCCTGGAGACTCATTTAATCTGCAGCTGAAAGGGAGACGGGTCACTTCCTGTCTCCTTTAAAGAGGAAAGATGGACAGACTTTAAAAATTGTCGGCCAACCAATTTGTTTGTGATTGTTGTGGCAGTTTTTAGGTCTTTCAGTTACAGACATATGCACCGATTCTGCTAAAATGATCTACACTGATCAGCGATAACATTATAATAACTAACGGTGAAGTCATAATAACATTGATTACCTGGTTACCATGGTTACCCGTGAGTGGGTCGAATATTTGAGGCAGTAATGGAACATTTCTTCCTGTAGTTGATTTTGGAAGCAGCGAAATTGGACAGTTGTAAGGCTCTGACCGAATTTGACATAGTGTGATCATAATGCTGTATATATGTGTTATATATATCATATAAATCATATCTTCGTATTGCAGCCCGGTGGCAAATGCTTCATAGCCCAGTGGCTAGAAACCGCTGACTTACACCATCACAAATGAATGTTTCCAAGATATTCGCATTTTTCACATGTCTTGCTAGTCTGGGCATCATAACATGTTCACTCGTGACTATTTCTCCTGCTGCCAAAACTTCACCTTTAGGAATCCAGACTTTCTATAGAAGTGGACACGAGTAAATTACAGAATTTTCATTTTCCTGCGGGGCTCGTCTCTGGAGTGGATGAGTCAGTCTATAGGTATCAGGTCAGTTGATTATAAAACCTGTGGCTGAATACTACAAAAACAAAGGAAGTCATCATCGACAGAGTGGCCAACAGCCCACTCTACATCATCAGGGACTGTGTGGAAAAGGTTCCGTCATTCAAATTCCTGGACGTCACAGCTCGGAGTAGCTCTCCTGGTCCATAAACACCTCGGTGGTTGCTATGAAGGCTCAGGAGAAACTTCCTGAGAGTATTCAGGAAAAGCAAACTGGAACAGAAGCTGCTGGTGGACCTCTATTGTCTCCACTGAAAGCATTCAGGCGTACTGCATAAAGGTTTGGTAGCGCCGGGTTCTCATTTGCAGAGAGGAGCGCTCCAAAATGGTCATTAACGCCACTCCACCCATAAGGTCATCGGCCCCAGATCTCTCTGCCTTTCCAGAGCCCAATCCATCTTGAAAGACGCCGCCCAATGTGAACACCACCTGTTTGATCTGTTGCCACAGCCGCCCCTATCCAAATTGGCGGCGTAAGCGGAAATTGGTTATGGTGCCCACCCCCGTATTGCAACATTTAAAATCCTCAAAATCTGCACCTAATTTATTGATAGGTCCTTTCTGCAGGGATTAGAGTGAAGCCCTGGTTATTTTGATCAGATTTCTACACCGACACACTAGAAACAATTATCACATCTCAGGTTCTTCTACTAAACACAAACGTTTCTCAGGCTGCTTGTTCTGTTCCTTCAGAGAGCGCTGTGGTGAGAAAACGTTATCTGTATGAGCCGATGAAACAGTTTCCCTGCACCAACACTGCTCTCTTTGAAACCAAAGGAACATGAGATTACTTCCCCGCCTCTTCCTATTTTGTTTTCCACTCGGTGCTTTCTCTCCTCTCAGGTCAGGAGGTTGATCCAGGCTTCCTGTGCAGGAAAAGTTGCTCCTTGAGCGGAAACTCCCAGAGTGAAAGTGAAGCGTGAGAGGCTGAGGCAAACCCGTCTGTGGACCCCTTAGATGTTGTTCTGTGGTGAGACGAGTGTTCACAAGTTCTCAGTATATTCTTATATGTACATCTTGGCCCTGCTTATGGAACAACAGTTTTGGTAAAAAATAAATTTATTTCTTTTTCTTTTTTTGAAAAAGATCATCCTGCTTGTACAATTTATTCATCGCATTTCTGAAGATCAACAATTCTGCACCTTAGTTCAGTCATGAACCAAGTGATTGTAATTTCTCCCTCAACCAAACAGCTTCTGCCACCTCTCTATGAATGATGGCGCTATGGAAGTACAATCCACCCAAGAAAACGCTTGCAAATAGAGGAACACAAACAAATCAAAAAAACTTCTTCATCAGTTGTCAAAACATGCGCTGCGTTTTGAGAATGTGCTGCAAAAGTCACATCACAACAGAAGTGTTTCCAGAGGACATATAATGGTGATGCACATATCCCAACGTGCATATTTTGGCTGTAGTTGTGACTTACGTTACTGAAGCTGTCTATCTGTTATTGATGTTGGAAAATTCGCTAAAATAGAACGTTTTTGGTTTATTTTGACTTTCATGATTCATCTTGGCTAAGTTTCCAATACCACTGACGGATACTCAAAACAAGTGGGTCCGGTTTGTGCTTTCCTATTAAGTGTCCTCAGGAAAAACTTCAGTTGTGTGTTAGGTTTTTTTTTTAATGTGTCTCAGAAAACTATGCATGTGTTGTTAAAATGAGAAAGATGTTTTATTATTTTCTTTTGTTTTGTCTATTTACATGTGTTTTCTAAAGATGCAGCATGTTTGCAGCTGTTGGCTGTCGTCCAGAACTGTTGATGCAGGTGAGGAAGAGCTACATTCAACCAACGATACTGAGCTTCTAACAAAAAAAGGCTCACATTCTGCGATGTGGACGTTTTTTGGATTCAAAGAAGATGATGAATGTCAAAAATACGCACACTATTATTACGATGATTTTACCAGCCCTTGTATCATTCTCCCAAACCTGGTATATACACTGATCAGCCATAATTTTAATCACCGACATAACAACTGCTAGATGTAATTAATAACAATAGTTATCTGGTTACCATGGTTTCCTGGCAGTGAGTGAGAGAAATCCGGCAGCAAGTGAACATTTTGAGTTGTGTCAAGAAAACAGTGCTTTTCGTGAAAAGGCTCCCCCCTAGTGAGTGAAATATGAACTATAAAGGTAAAACATGATGTATAAAAGATAGTTCTCCTTGAGTTCATATGCACCAAGTTTGGACTGAATCAGAACAAGGGTTAAAGAGATAAGAGATAAAACTCCCCCTGTAGCAGAAATACACAACTGAGCTTTCCCAAAATCATCCCTGTTCTTTCTCTCATTAAGGTCTATGCGGGTATTGATGGTGTTGATGATTCCATATATACAGTATATGTATATATATATATATATATATATATAGATTCCGACTGTTTTGGGATACAACAATTTAACTATTTTGGTAGCAGACAATGGACCTACACAATACTAGCCAGATGGTTTCAATGTTATGGCTGGTGTAAGTTTTGTGTCTTCAGCTGTTGGGGTTTTCCTGTTTCTCTGCAAGAATTTGTCGGTTCAATGAGAGAACTAGAGAAAGTGAGAGCAGTACCTTGAAGGCTTGGTCCAGCTGGTTCATTTCTCGGAGCTGGTTTCCTTTGGAGAAATACAGCTCTGCTCTCAGCGTCAGATCACTGGGATTCTGGTGCAGGGCCCGGTCCAGAGCATTCAGAGCCTAGTACAGACAAACAAAGTCAACCAAGACATAAATCAGAACACGCTCTCTTGTCTTATGCATTTGCCATTTTCATTAAAAAGCTGCAAATTGTCCATCAAGGGGTCCGACGAAGCCCTGAAAAAGAAAAAAATTATAATAATAACAGCAAGTGTTCCCGCCTACCACCGGATGTAATAACCGGTTATATATTATTACTGGACAGACAAGCAGCAGACTAAACTCTGCCTTCTCCTGGCCAACTGCAACCACTCTCCCCACCCAGTCTCAGAGAGTTGGCACAGATTCTCCTCCGCCAGGCGGTGCTGATTCACTCCCATAAAGGATGGAGCCCGTCTTATAAATCCTGTACACACACCACAAATGACCCTCTCTCAGTGTTTGGAATCGAACTGTTTGCATCTACTTTTCTGTTGCGCAGCAGAAACTCCAGGTAGCTTTGCAAAAGCGTCCCTCATCTGATGCTACTTTGAAGCACAGAGACAAAAAGCGTGGAGAGAGTAGAGGAAGAAGAGGAAGAAGGAGCTCAACATCAGAAGGAGGAAAAGGATGGAGAAGAAGAGGATTATAATGGATTCCTGTCTTTCTGATATTGGACACCATCAGATAGAAATGAGGAAGGATGTGAGAATGTGTATTTACATTTAGTAGACTATGTGTTGTTCGGAACTGGAGTCAGGATAGGGTTGATTTGGCTTAAAGGACCAGTCTGTAAAATTTAGGGGTATCTCTTTTAATAAATATAATATAATGTTCATAGCTATGTTTCTGTTGCTGTACAATCAGCTAGACTGATTGTACAGTAGACTACTGGACAGAGTCTCTAGATAGAGACTTTCATCTCTGTAGGTTAAAGAGGAAAAAAAAACAATGAATAAATGCTTTCCTTCTAAAAACCAGCGAAGAAGAGGAAATAAATGTAACAATTTTGGAGGCAGGGAGGGTGAGGCATCGCCACACAGTGGGAGGATCCCCTTGCAGCGTCTCTCTCTGGTGCTGGTTGGCCTTTCATAATATGTCTCTTGTTATGTAGATGAATATAATGATATATATAAGAATAAAAGCTGATATAAATATATGCTGTCTTACAGCTACACTTCTATTTCTTTAATCATAAATGCTTCTAGTTGACTTGTGTTTGTATACATATTCTGTACAAATGTTTTTGTCGAAGTCCAACTCCTGATAGTCATCATCCCCCATGTCCTGATAGTGGTGACAGAACGGAGAGAGAGGATGACGGGCGGCAGCTCATCAGCAAGTGGCTGTTGGTCTGATGTAGTTACAGCGGAGGTGAGGGGTTTCCATGGTAACTGCTGGAGCGGAAAGTGGCTCCTGCTGAGAGTTTATCATTCCTGGGTGTAATTGTCTAAACATTCTGTGAGTTATCCTTGCTCTGAGAAACAGATACCATCAGACACACACACACGCACGCACACACACACGCTCACACACACGCGCACACACACGCACGCTCGCACACACACACGCGCACGCACACACACATACACAAACGCACGCACACACACACACAAACACACGCAAACATGCACACGCACGCACACACACACACACAAACACGCGCACACACACACACAAACACACATACGCACACACAAACACACGCAAACATGCACACGCACACACCAACACAAACACGCGCACACACACACACACACACACACACACACACACACACCTGGGTGTAGTTTCCGCGCTTGCTGTAGATGGCAGACAGGAGGCGGTAGCATTCGATACAGCTGGCTTCTTTGGATATGATGTCCAGGGTCATCTTTTCAGCCTCGGTGGTTTGATCGGCCATGGCTAACACCTGAGCCTGTGAAAAAACGCAGTGTGACTGAAAGTATAATGATAATATATGAAAAACATAAGGTAAATAAGTAATGATCAGAATATTTACATCTTTCATTTATACATTGAATGACTTCATACCTGTGAAATTAAAAATTTATATCATTAGGGCTCAATGATAAAATAAATCAAACTATACTCCAGAATCAGCACACGTTTAATGCGTTTTACAAAGGCCTCTTTCAGAACTTTCAGATTTGACGAAGATTGAGTCGATTGCGGTATCTTCATCTTCCCTTTGTCTATGCAATACTCACTACTTCTATGTAAAATGTGGATCAGTGTGAAACCTCGGCCGATCTAAGCAGGATGCTCACTGTTTCACAGACAAATAAACAGGAAACTGCTGTAATGGTAATGTTTGTGGGATATAGGCTAAATACAGAAAAAATAAAACATAAAACAGAGGTAGCCTCATTCATTGATTCTTCCCCAGATAAAATCTAATACCTCCCCTTCGAAAAATCCAGACATTTTTTCAATCTTGAAAATGGAAAAATAGATTTCAGACTTTTCAGGGATCTGCTGAATGATGTCAATATCTTCACAGATTAATATTGTGAGGCTGAAAATCTGACCTTTCCATTGTATGCTACTTTATACTACACCTCAGAGGGAAATATTGTGCTCTCTACAACGACGTCTTGAACAGACTATGATGATCTTATAGATCAATCTACTCAACAGCATGAAGTATTTAGATTACTTCTTTCTATAAAATACACAAAAGTGGCATTAGCTTAATACAGTAATCCAAATCTTTTCTGAGGGACCATTTTACTGCACATCAAATATTTTTACTTCCATAATTTAAGTACATTTTGCTGATAATACTTGGATACTTTTACTTAGTAAAGTTTGTTAGAGAAAGCATGTCTATCATTAGTATTGGAGTATTTTCACAGTGTGGTATTAGTACTTTAAGTAAAAGATCTGAATACCTGAGCCACCAATGTCTAATGAGTTTCTCTAAAACTGCTTAATAAAAATTATTTTCTGTAAACATCATGGACTTTTAGTAGGTGCAGGAATAGCGTCGTAATCTGCGACAGAGACGGTCCAAATGGGAGTTACACTTTAATGAAACGGCAATAAAAATGTCAAAATATTCATATGGGCCGACATTTGAGAAAATTTTGCGACAACTCAGATGGGAAAAATAGAAACATATCAGATGTGACTCTGAAGCTGCAGTCGGAAATGCCGACTAGCAAGCAGCTGATAGAACAACAGCTTGATGTCTAATATTTACTTTACCTCTGAGTAAAGTACAACTTTACTTTACTTCTGTTGTACTTATCTTCTGAGTAAAGTACAACTTTACTTTACTTCTGTTGTACTTATCTTCTGAGTAAAGTACAACTTTACTTTACTTCTGTTGTATTTTACGTCTGAGTAAAGTACAACTTTACTTTACTTCTGTTGTATTTTACGTCTGAGTAAAGTACAACTTTACTTTACTTCTGTTGTATTTTACGTCTGAGTAAAGTAGAACCGACATTAAAAATGACTATTTCCACACTTCCAGTATCACTCTTCCTCTACTTGCCTGCTCAATGAACAGAAGTTAATGTTACATTGCTGTAGACTGGTATCAGGTGCAGAAGTATTGTACTTTTATGAGTGTGAGTACATGAGCCACAGTATCGGCACCGATATCTTGTCAGCGTGGATCACCACCAGCCTTTGGTCATCAAATCCCCTGGTGTTACTACATCTCTTCCATGCTTCTTGCCCTCACACCGTTACATGGACTTTCCTTATCGAATGTGTATCTGTGTGTGTTCTCTCACCAAAGCCAGCCAGATGTCGGTGCTGTCCGGTTGCAGATCGGCTGCCTCTCTGTAGACCTGCAGTGCCTCCTCATAGCGACCTGTGTTGTAGTACAGCGCTCCCAGCGGAGTCAGGATGTCCACTTTCCTCGTCACCTGGAGTGCCCTGCAGGCAGAGGATGAAGGTCAAATAAACAAAGTGTCTAGGTGCCATTTATGGATAGAAAACATGAAAATGAGTATGGTCCAGCTCAGGGGTACTCAAAAATAAATATTAAAGGTCCACAAAAAATTTTTTTCAACGAATCAAAGGTCCATTTATTATAGTCGGCCGAGCCAGAAGCCATAATACTGTTATATTCAAAGCAAAATGTCCTTTTCATTCAAAACAACAACAAAAATACATATTAAAATAAAACAAAACCCTCCATAGAACGCTTTGGTAAACAAATATATCAAGATCTCAGGAATGAAAGTGCAATGAAAAACTATTTTACATTAAAACACTGCTGCTTAATGAGAGAACTTGTGCTTACCCAACACCATCGCCACTCTGGGTGAGCACTCTGCTGCTTTTTGTTGTTGTGTAGTGTGTGTGGGTGTTTTGGTTTGGTCAGTAAGTGTAAATGGGCTGCTATCTCCATGATGCGCTCATAGGCTGTTACTGGGTCACATGGTCGGTTTACATGGGACACTTTTCCCATTCCGAATTAAACCTTTCCAAATTGCAATGTCAGTCGCCTGTTTACAGGACTTATGATCTTTTCTGACCCGGTGTTTACATGCAGCGACTGGATATCGGAAAGGTTCTTTCCATTCAGAAAGGGGTGTTTACATGCAGCATTATCTTTCCGATTAGACGTCTTTTGCGAATCTAATCGGAATTAGAATGTGGATGTAAACCCACATGTCACACGTTCAGCTCAGGGTCCGCAGATTGGCAGTTCGCGGGCCGATTGGGACGGCTGGACTAGCTGGTGAACCATCTCTCAACTTTTCTTCATCCATGTGACCATTTAAACATAATGATACTCATTCATATGAACGGAGTCAATGGACTGGCAGCATCAAACGGGGGAAATCCTGCAGACATTCATGTCCACTGATTTGATTGTTGTCTTAATTTATGTTTGCAAAACACTTGAAAAATACAAAATCCTCAGAGATGTGTCGGACTCCATTCAAGAAGTGGTTCATGCTGTGAATCAGTCCACGAATCAAAGTAACAGTTACAAAACGTAATAAATGAATTGTCTCCGGGCAATAATGATCTACAAAATAGCTGCCCAACCAGATGGACGGCGCGTTCAGGTGCGGTGAAACCACTCTGCAATAATTACGCTGTACTTTGACTCTGATGACAGAAATGAATGATGGATCACGGTGACACCAGGAGGAACAGCTGTTAAAGATCCTTCTGACCGTAAACACTTCATTAGAGGATTCACAGAAAGTCGTGGCTTGTACTCTAAGGGCCGGATTTATGAAGTTCCCAAATAGCGAGTTCTAAATTCCTTGTGCAGTTTTACAAATTGCTTGTTTGGTTTGCGTTTGGCTTGTGGGTGATCTACTAAGAATAATTTTGTGAATGAAAAAAGGTGCAAACATGGTGGAGGCGGTACTATTTAATGAGGATTTTGCGTGTGTTACTGGTTTCTGCCTTGGAGACTTTGGAAAGAGAGCAGAGTGACCGCATGCACAAATGAAATTTAATGTCATGGAACTGGAGGTGTTATTGGAGGAGGCAAATAAAGGGGGTGTTGAGCTACAGCAGATAAATCTGAGTAATACTAAAATAAATGGGAGAGTCTCTGTGAGAAAGTCAGAGCTGTGGGTGAAACAAGCTGAACGACGAGATAAGATATAAGAAGAAGAACAAAATAGAAAATAGCATTTAGTAAAAGCTCTGTTAATAAAACAGGTGGGGGGCCGGAGGAAGACGTTCCTCTGACCACGACTGAGCAGCAGGTGCCATTAGCAAATGCGCAGAATAAGAGGCACACATTTTTTTCCCTGGATATATTTAATTATTTACCGTATTTACTAAATCCAAAATGAATGTGCTCCATGTTAAACGTTCTGCTGTATTTAGTTGAGCTGTGGTCGTAAAGATGGATTCATCCTTTATGAAGGAGATGAGAGCTCCCTGTGGTATGCCTGCCTCAGAGAGACCACCAGCTGATCAGTTCTGGATCTGGTCTGACGATGACAATCAGAGACCTGGCGAGAGGAATCGGAGACGGGGCACAGGCAGTGGGTCTCTTAATCGAAGAGGTCCCACAAGGGAGCATGTGGGGAAAGGAGAGGGAGGAGGGCCAGCAGAGGAGCGTGCACAGCCACACATGTGGCCAGTAGTCATTCCTCCTCCATGTCCTTCTACAAACTCTAATAATAATAATAATAATAATAATACATTTAAATATTAATGCACTTTACATTTGGATCAAATCTCAAAGTGCTACAAAGTAAAAGCAGATAAAATGTTTGACGATGTTGTGCAAATAACGGTCACATCAATGGAACCGGCTTATCAGTATGCCAAACTGGGTCTGTGCGCGAACGTATTACATACAGATGCAATCCCAAGCACTGCTGTTTTTTCAGGCTTAGTAGATCACATTGCGTGTGTTAAATGAACTTATTTGCATCGACTCCTCATGCTATTTTGCGCCTTCGGGTAGAAACACCCGATATTGCATATTCATTAGGGCAAAGAGTCCATGTTATTTTTTTCAGGTTAGCCAGAAGCAATTCTCAGTGAGCATCGTTCTTAAGTCAGCTCGTATATTTTTGCTTTCACCAGTTTTTACACAAGTTTTATTCCACCAAAGAAGTTGGATCATGCCTTAAATGACTTCTACAAGAGAGTGGACAACACTACAGCTTTAATATGCTCCTGTGTTGCAGAGGCGACAGAAGAGCCCTGCAAACCTGGAAGCTGGAGAGCCTCCTCACTCCTGATCCAAGCAGATTATTACAGAAAACATCTTCTTGACGGTTAACTGGAACTGTGTTTTCAGCCGCGAACAATCTGTTTCCTCGAACATTCATACAGTTTTGGTAGAAACAACCATGCAAGGTTCCACCTGCTTATCAGGACCAAAAAACATTCACACCAGTAATAGAATATCCATCAGGATCCGATTAGGGCTCAGTAACTTGCTCCAGGATTCTACAACGATCGAACAACGCCCTCGTGAGCCGAAACCACTCGCTCAATATCAATGTCCTCTCTGTGCAGTCAGTGCAGAGTGAGGTTCACACATCACTGGGAAATTAATTTGAAAATCAATATTAAAAAACTGAATTATGGGAGTTTGCATTCTGTTCTCATAGGCATCTGCTCAGTGGATCTCCCATATGGTGATGAGACTGGGATTTACATGTTATGTATTATTTCATTATTTGTGAATGGTTTCTCATTCAGCTTCGGCCTGGAACTGCAAAAACCTGAAAAAAGGGTTTGTTGAATTAACTTGTTTTTATTATGTGAACTGGTCCTTCAAAATAATTTGATCAAGATATATTTTTAAACTACGGAAGCAAGATAATTATCTTGTTCTTATGAGTAAAAACAGCCATAGCTACATTTCTGCCACGATAGCTGCTCTCGGCATCCATATTAAACAAAGTGCAGCGCAACTTTGGAAAAAAAAAAAATTTTGTGGGACTACTTGACATGATAAAATTAAGTTAACTCAAAAAGCCATTTTTGGTTCAGATTGAAATGACCATAAAACAATCCAGTAGCAGTGTCTTTCTGGGAGGTCAAGGTCACATTCACTTGAGATAAGTGTGATTCTCGCTCACCTCTTGTACCAGGACTCCGCCTCTTTGTTCTCATTGGACGATCGGAGCAGGCGCCCGAGGTTCACCATTGCAACGTAGTGTACTGGTTTGAGTCTGATGGCCTGCTGGTAGTGGGTTGCGGCCAGTTCCCCCTCCCCTAAACAAGAGAAGAGAGGAAGAAAAGGGAGAGATTGAGGAAGAGAGGAAGAGAAATAAGGCATAAAAACGAAGGAATGAAGAATAGTGCACGTCTTTGTTTTTCTAGTTGTTCATGAATTTTAAGGATTTGAAATGATGGGAGGGCGTCTTTCTTTTGCCTGGAGCATATATTCCAAATTATACATATTAGCTTAACCAAACATTATACATACACAATCAGCCGTAAAATTAGAACAATTTCCCCCAAATTCCCCTCAGATCTTTATGCCTCTGACATCCTGCTGCCAACATCAACATAAGGACAAAATTTTCTTGCATTTTCGCTTCACCTGTCAGTAGTTAGATTGTTATGGGCAGAGTATATATAATATATATTGTGCTTGATCATATGAGCTGTGATTAATCATGTAAATCGAAGCAAATATTAGTGTAGCCCATGCTTGAAGGCCGCTGTAGTCAAAGTCAAAGTGCTGGAAATCAGAATTTAAAGACACCAGCAAACATTGATATTAATGTGTATTTGTTCCATAAAAGGCCAGAATTCAGCTGTGATCAGTAAAAACCAGCAGAATGGGGTCGCTATCAGCTTGATATTTTGGCGGTGGTTGAATCCTCATACCCCAGCAGAGGAATGTAGTGTTTGTCAGAGCTGCAGGATTCTCCTCACCCGTATCCACCAGAAACACTCCGTAGTTGTTATGGAGGTCAGAGCTGTCTGGACAGTTCTCTATACCCTTCAGATACACTTCACTGGCTTCAGAAAAGCGTTTCTGTGGGAGAAGCAGATCAGACGGACAAATGATTAGAACAGAGACCGAACTCCACCAAACTTCATTGGGGAAAGGAATGAAGTGTTTTTGGACTACTATAAGTAATCTAACTACTCTATCTGCTGTTAAGTACAAGATTATTGTATCCTCTTCAGCCATCAATAATACAAGACATATTTTCAAAAGTTTAGCTATTTATTCTAGTTGTATTATAGTCTTATTGTAGTTATCTTGTTTTTTTAACCCTTTATCGCCTCACAAAGAACATGTATGAACAACATGTATGTATGTATGTATTATGTATACAAACATACACGCATAAACACATGTATCTATGCATGTATGCATACATACATACAAACATGCATATATACATACATACATACATACATGCATACATACATACATGCATACATACATGCATACATACATACATGCATACATACATGCATACATACATGTATCTATGCATGTATGCATACATACAAACATGCATACATACATACAAACATGCATACATACATGTATATATACATACATGCATACATACATGCATACATACATGCATACATACATACATGCATACATACATACATGCATACATACATACATGCATACATACATGCATACATACATACGTGTATGCATGCATACATACAGACAAAAGTTCAGTTTAATTATTACAGAAGTCCAAACTAATTAATTTTCCAAAATTATATTGCAGTAGTCCGTCCACCGTGAGTCTGCATCTGCTTGAGTTTTTTCCCCTTTTAAATCCATTTTTTCCCCGCCTCCATTGCCTAGTGCTATCTCATTGAGGAGTTTGTCTCTGTAGAACAATGATGAAAGAGTTTTGTGCTAGACCTGCACTTTTTGAGTAGCACCTTGAGACAACATTTGTTGTGAATTACCAATATATAAATAAAAATCTGACTTGATCTGAAAAGCCAATTTCTTTGCTTCTGGTGCGGCCCGGTGGCTTATGTCTGCAGGTACATTAGCCTTCTATAGCCAATACTTATCTAATTCACCGGAGAAGTCAGGAGGAGCTATAACACAACTCCGGTCTCTGTGGTCTAATGTTGGCTGAGTGTGTGTGTGTGTGTGTGTGTGTGTGTGTGTGTGTGTGTGTGTGTGTGTGTGTGCGCGTGTGTGTGACATTGAGGGAGAATCCCTGTCATGTTTCATGGATTATTGACCTGCTCAGCGTAGAGCGATGCCAGACTAGAGTATGCATCAGCGAAATGTGGACCAAAGCGTATGGAGTCCTTCAACAGGGTCACAGCCTCTTCCACCTTCCCCTGGGACCTGGAACACAAAATCAGCCACATCCTCATCAGCAGAGATCATCACTGTCAGAGTTTATCAAAGATTAACAAGAAATATTGGTTGTTGAAGTCATGACAGTTTTTTAACCAAACAACAAGTAAAAAACTTCAGCCCTCCTCATTCAAACTGGAGCAAATAGTCTCCAGACTAAGAAATGTTTATCTGAGTCAAACCGTCAATGACTTTCTAAATGATTCATATTCAAATTCATATAGTTTGATATGCGTCGTAATTTTATTAAGATAGAATCCTTTGCATAAATATAAATATAAATTATACTAAATATAAAGGTTAAAAGTAATTGTATTAAAGTATAAAAGTGAAGGTACAGTCTGTAAAATGTAGGGGTATCTATTTGAATTAATTGAATTTAATCTTCGTAAAAAGGGGGCGGGTCCTCTTCCATGTTGTGCTGCAATGTTTGTACTCAGAGTTTAATCAGGAATTCTACCAATTCTTCAATACCCATCGTGTGAGCTTAATGAAATATATCTTCTGATTAGAGTGTCGAAATGTTGCCAGGGTGTGTGCTTTTGTGTGTGCTTGTGTGTGTGTGAGTGTGTGCGTAAGTGTGTGTGTCCTACTTGAGGAGGTTTCCCAGGTTGAACAGAGCTCGGTTGTGCTGAGGGTTGATGTCTAGAGCTTTTCTGTAGAAACGCTCGGCCTCCTCTGGGCTGCGTGTTAGAGTCCCTAGATTGTTCATTGCGCTTGCATGGCGGGGGTATAACCTGAGATAAGTGGAGGGACAACAGCAGAAGAGAAAAAAAAGGAGTGGAAAAACATTTTGTGTGAAAATTAAAAATATTACAACATATTAAATCACTGTATTTAGACAAATAGGTTGTGCTTCAGGAAATGGATTCTCAGTGAAGTGCTAAAACCAAAATCTAACCATGTCTTTAAGTTGGGGAGGTGAAAATACTTACATCTCACTTCTTTATTTGGCTGAAAGAAGTGAGGTTTGCAAACGCTCTGATGAAGGCTTTGTGCCAAAATTCGTAAACATTAACAACCAAATAAAGAAGTGAAATGTGAGTATTTCTTCCTCTCTAACTTAAAGACTTGAGATGTGCTACCTTTTTAAATATAGATTAAATATTAAGGGATAGCAGAGACAAGTAGGGTACCAAGATTGACGTAGTGTGAGCTGAACAGTTGGTTATGAACACCCCCAGCAGTTATGGAGGAGCATTAGAATTCAAAACAGTCAGAAGACAATTGAAAGTCTGTTTCAATGAAACAGCAGACATCTATCTGGAGCGGAGCAACACTGTACAACTGATCTAATCTCATCCAGGGCTAATGTCAACTCGCTTCCAGAGGGCAGGACAGAATCACCTGATCCTGATTGGACTAAGTGCCTTTTCAGAGTGATAAGCATTAACTGCACATCAGACGGTGCAGATAAATCAGTGGTGAGCGAGTGGAAGCTGCAGCCAGCAG
This sequence comes from Lophius piscatorius, assembly GCA_009660295.1. Lineage (NCBI taxonomy): Eukaryota > Metazoa > Chordata > Actinopteri > Lophiiformes > Lophiidae > Lophius > Lophius piscatorius. Next base: position 70,102 of record VRLP01002075.1, on the reverse strand, counting down.
GTTCTCTGCTAACATTTACTGCTGCTCTCCATCACAGCTACAAAAGACCCCTGACTCATTCAAACAGCCTCTCCGAGTCAGCCGCCATCAGGGTGACAAAAGATGGACAAGTGGCTCCTGGCAAGAGGTGAGAGGGGTCTGAGGAAACATTCTTTACGGTTTCTATGGTGACTTTGCTCCCCGCTTACAGGGTTTTGCAGTAGCGAGAGAAAAGAGCTGCTGGAAACAGAAATCAGCCCAGCGTCAAGAGGCAGCCGCTCATCTCCACCCAGTTGGCCACAGTAGGCGTCACGCGCAGGGATGGAAATACATATTAATATTCATGACCCCCAGAGAAGGCGCTAAGCTGCTGACTGTCGTGGGACATCCACTGGACAATGGATGAAAACGTTGATGACATGCCGATACAACCACTTGGAGAGTTTGGTTCTCCCAGCCTGAAAAGCAGGGGCTCGATGGCCCCGCTGTAGAGTTGCCCCGAGATACAGCACCACTTCCTGATACCTCTCCACACTGGAAGGGACCAGGTCAGACCCCCACCCACCCTAGAGACAAACCGGTCCCCCACGACAAAGGATTGCATCATGGCAAAGAGATAAGTTTGGTCGACCCGATCAAATGTCTTCTACTGATTAATAACGCCAAACAGAAGAGGAGAGAAGAGAAGAGAAGAGAAGAGAAGAGAAGAGAAGAGAAGAGAAGAGAAGACTGACTTTCAACCCAACTTTTTTTTTCGAACAGTGAACTCAGACAATGCAGTGAAAGCTGCTCGGTGACCCTCAAGCAAAAAAACTGTCCGTAAAATGATGTAAGTCTTGTCCAATGATATTTCAGAAGAGAAGAGAAGGAAGACAAGAGGAAGAGATAATGGATGATGCATTGAAGGGGAAGGAAAGCTTCTGGGAAGCAGAAAGATGAAAAATCACGAGTCAACTGGAGGTCAGTTAGAAAACATGTTTCAACAAACACTCTAATGACTGAGGATTATGGGTAAACTAATGACTGAGGATTATGGGTGAAAAACGGATCATATATTTATTAAGATCTCATCATATTTATTAATGGATTGAGGTTATAATGAAAAGCCTGCAGCAGATCTCTGGACAGGTTAATGGGTTCTATCTTATACTGGTGCAGCAAAGCACATTCACCATCCTCAAAACCAGCACCCATGTTGTTTCACTACTTGCAACCATGGGAGGGTTGGTCTTAAATGAGGTGCAGAAAGCGTTTGCATCTTTGAGGAGCAAAGACCTGGTCAAACTCAGACGTCACAGATTAACAGCTGCCAGATTACAGGGGAACTGATCTGAGAACGGCAGAGAAGGTCGAAGAGAAAAATTCTCTCTGTGTTGACAGGAACAACTAATGGATACCCTCCTTTTTCTCTAATCCAATATTTGTGTGTGATGGATTATAAGAGTGCCCTCTCTGAGCTGAGAGCAAGGACATTAAACCCCCCAAAGAGTGGGTGGACTTGTTTCCATGCATCTTCTGACGTCTGCATGCGCTCAACTAGAAGTGTGACACATGATAAAGATCAGAATCACAATCCACTACATAAAATACTGAAAAAAGTGCATGACCTTTTAATTACATGTGACAAATAAAGCTACACCTAAGTCAATATTATGCAGGAGTGGGAAGGTTGATGATCTTCCATCCATTTTTGTTTATGGTACAATCAGGACTGTTAATACTAACATGATCTTAATCAAAGTATTCAGACAAGTATTACGTGAAAGTAGTATCGTGAGGAGTGACTTCTATTTCAGTGTAATTTCAAGCACAGTCCCATATTTACCCAGCATTAACTTCCTTTGTTGCCATATATTTTTTCCGTAAAGTGTCCTTTGTCACAGTGGGGCTGTAGATGAACTGAGACACTGAGTCCAGGACATTTTATCAGATATATTTATAAAACCGTGACAGCAGGACTAGAATCCAATTATAATGTGACATGATAAAGTTTCCACAAGGATCATACTAACTGTCAAAGTAGATGTGTGGTGGCAGAGAGAGATTTGGTGTGTGGTGATAGAGAAAGTCAGATAAACCGGTTTAGAGGTGGAAGTTTGGACGTTAATCTAAAATAACAACTATTTTTGTAATACGTTATCATGCTGTGGCATTGGAACCTCTGTCCAAAATGATCGTGACATGTATATTTATGCAATTTAATTTTGACATTGTTGACCATTTGATCAATATTTGCCTTAACTGTAATTACATTTTGTAAATAGTTGTGAATTCTGCCATATTCTTTTGGGTAGCATTCATGTTGAAAATAAAAAGTCTACATCACACTTTCATTATTAGGATGGAAGTTAGACACAGAAAGCGTCACTATGTATTTATATTTTTTGTAATTCAGACTTTTCTCAATTCAGTAAACTGACTCCTACACAGTGAACTTCTTCTTACTGCTAGACCATTAATCCAGTCTCATAACTTTTACAGCATATATTAAAACTGCTGACAGTACTGGTAAGGAAGAAACACTGATGACTTAATGTGCTCCATCTGTAACAATGGCAATGTGGCAATAGCCAATGCAAAAATGCAAAACTACGGTTATTAGTACTTGTATTTCCGCGACAGAAAGATGACTTAAAGATTTGTAGAGTGAAACAGTCCAGGTTAATACAGTGAAACAGCCCAGATTCAGAGTGAAACAGTCCAGGTTCAAACAGTGAAACAGTCCAGGTACATACAATGAAACAGTCCCGGTACATACGGTGTAACAGTCCAGGTGCATAGAGTGAAACAGTTCAGGTTCATACAGTGAAACAGTCCAGAGTCATACAGTTGCTCTAATTTCATCATCTTGCAGACACTTAAATTTCTTGAAAATGTTCCTAATTCCAACTATTCCTCCATGCAGAATCAGACCTGAGTGCAGTTGTGTAGTGGTGAATCGCCTCCTGGTGTCGTCCGCTGTCTTTCAGGAAGTTGGCGTAGTTGTAATGAACTTTTGCATTGTGAGGCAGTGTCTGAATCCCGGATCTGAAATGAAGAAGAAGCAGGAGAAGAGGAGGACAAGGTAAATGGACAGTATTTATATAGGGCCTTTCTTGTCTTCTTGACCTCCTAATCAAAGGTTTCCACAACACCATCCAGCATTCACCCATCCACACACATTCATTCACACACATTCAGTCACACTCTATGTTGCTGGAGGGACGAGGATTACATGATGTCTTTAGGAGTGGATATTATATCTGTTAAGGAGACTCAGGTACTTCGCACTGCGGGGGGCAATCCTGACCGTTTAAGACTCAGCAGTGGCATCAGCCATCTTCTATGGAGTGGTCTGCTGAGGCAGCAGCATTTCAACAGCAGACATGAAGAGATTCAACAAGTTGCTCAGGAAAGCTAGCTCCATTCAGGGTCACCCGCTAAAACGTGTGGTGGTGGTGGAGGCTCTGACTGTGCTGAGCAGCTGCTTCAGTGATGCTGCTGCACCAGCGGGGGATAAAGTAGAGATACTGCAGATCCTTCCCTCCTGCTGTTTAGGGTTGTCAACTACCCCATATGAAATGCTCTCAGTAGACTGACACCATTGATATGCATTATACAAAACTACAGACAGCTCTGCTAACGTAGTTCTTCCCAAGTGCAATACACAAGAATCTTCTTCATGCAATATACTCATCATCTGTGCAATAGCTTGTATGTGCTGTTATATGCTACTCACTCTTCTCCATGCTCTTAATATTTCTACTTAATACCACATCCTACTCTTTGCTTCCGTAACTCTGAAATGTCCGGGCTGTGAGATGAATAAATGATTATTTATGAGCAAAAATTATAAGACAACAAAAATCTTTTCAAGTAAAGAAAAGTCTGTAAACCGTCTGGGAGGTGATTTTTTCTCAAGGGGAGCTGAGATTATTCTTAGATCTAGTCATGACGTCCTAGTCACTGATTTTGAGCAGGGGAAGAGCAACTTCAATAAAAGATAGAAGGGCACTCAAAAGATGCATACCTAGGTAAAATGGTGAGTGGACTGTAATTGTAGCGCTTTCCTAGTCTGCTCGACCAATCAAAGCGCTTTGCAACAACAAGAGCCAGCATTCACCCATTTCTACATCTCGATACAGATCTGCTTTTAAAATCTCTCTTTCCCATTGACAGGCTATATCCACAAACTTTAATTGGAATCTGTTGATAACTTTGAGATATTCTAACAAAAAACAAACTGTGAACAAAAATCCATCAGACCGTATTCTTTATTGAATTAGCTATGAGCGCTTTGATGTATAGACAACACACATTGGATTACATTGAAACAGAGAAAACACGATCATTCTCAGGCGAGTTGGACTTGTTGGACAAGTGGACTTGTAAAAGTTTACTCTGACAGGATGTGTCCACAGAGCACCCCCTCCAACCACCACTCTCTCACCCTTGCCAAAACTCTCCAAAACTTCATCCTACCCCATTTCTCCTCCCAGCCACACCATGATAAAACAGTTTGTACCCTCCTCCGATGCTTGGAGCCTTGCTGCCTTTACACCTGGACTCTTGTACACACAATATATCTATCTTTCTTCTCTCCATCATATCAGCTAACTCTCTATCTGTACCTGTCATGTTAACAATCAAAGTTCCCACACTCCTGACTTTCCTCATCTCTATCTGTCTCCTGGCATGTTTCTCCCTTCTCCACCTTCTTTTTGTTTGACCAACAGTAGCATAGTTTCTGTAAGCACCCTGCTGGTGAACAATGCCACTGGCAGTTGTTGTTGACCCGGCCAATCCTGTCTGGAAATCAAAATACCTAATACTACCTGTAAAGTAAATAAATAGATAAATTTAGCAAAAAACCTGATTAAAAGTACTTGTGTTGTAATCTGTCTGCTGATCAGCTTTTACGATGATGAAGACCTAAGAACTCTCTCTGATTACCTGAAGAGGGCTTCCCTTGACAGCCAGACGTGGTTCTGCTGGACGGTCTTCCAGGAGAAGAGCAGGAGCAGCAGCAGCATGGAGACACTGATGACGGCAGCCCCCAAGCGACCAACCACAGAACACAGCCGGCCCAGGCCATGAGCCACCAGGATACAGTAACCCATACTGTCAGAGCAGAGGGAGGAGACAGAGGGGACAAAGAGAATTATGCACTATACAAAAGCTCCTTTCTTCTGTTACTAGTCACACATTATCTGTGTTGCTGTCACCTGTTGTTAAGGTTTCCTGTGAAAAATAAAACATTCCAACCATTTTCCAAACAAACTTAAGGAAAAACAGGAAATGCAAATGTTTGCAGAGAGAGATAATAAGCTGCGTGTGTTAAGCATTTCCATCTTTGTGAGGAGGTTCAGCTCATTCAGCCACAACGACAATCAGTGTGCAATGTAAGTTATTGGATATAAATTGTATGTGAGTTGAAAATGGGTTCATGTCTCAAAGGAATGTTGTTTTGATGCTACTCAGCAAAGGAAATTAGCATTTGCAACAATGTGTTTGTTTAATCAGCCTGGATCTTCTCACTTCTGTGAGGTGAGGAAACAAAAGGAAGCTGAAACTGTGTGCTGATGTGGACAGACCATAATCTTTATCAGAGGTGTATGTGAGCGAACTCACCTGTGTGTGCCTAGAAATTTAAAATGAGCTAATTTCAGAAATTCAGAAGCATATCGTTATAGTTCCTGCAGAGAACGTGGGGTCTTGAGGAGATGTAGATAGATCACTTTCAGAAATGAGGAATGATCAGACAACCATAACTATGTACGTCCTTTGAGGGGGGCATAAAAAAGAGCAGCAAGATCTGAACCATAGAGAAAGGGACAGTGCTTGCCGATGGGCGGGGAATTTTTGGGAAATTCTTTTTCCAAGTAATGTTTAGAATGTTGCCGACCAATATTAGCATGAAAAGACAGTTTATTATTTATATAAGAAGCTGGACTGTTACATTTTTATTTCATCTCTCCATTCTGTATAAAAGTAATGGAGGCATAATGGCGGTTTGAAATGGCTAACGTTAGAAGCTAGTAGCAGTTTGCAGCTAAGTCAAAGGAGAAAATCATCTGGAAATGTCTTCAATTTGAGGATTCAGCATAACATCCAAGAGCTTCATACCTTCTGTGCAAAGAAAGAGAAAAACGACTATGTGACAGTGAAAGTGAACGATTGTTTTTTTCCCCCCTAGTTAATCTGTTTCTTGAAAGTACTGCTCAATGTATAATTGAGACGTCACACCAGATGCTGTGGATCCCCGGCTATCTATCTCACACCCACTGGAATGGTTGCTGTTCCGTTCAGTGTGAACCAGAACAGGCATCTCAGAGAGGGCTCTTCCCTGTAGCATAATCTCTGTGTAAAAAGGTGTGTGTGTTGTCCACCACGGTGGACAGAATTGTGCAGTGAGTTGGGTGACTTGAAATTTTGAGTGACAAAGGATTGATGACAGATATCAAAATGAATCCCTTCTATGAAGAATAATCACAGGCCTCTCTGAAGGCCTTTGACAGGCAATGTGCTGCCTGTCAAAGAAATAAAGAAGCCATATGTACCGTTGAAAAGAACATTTCATATGAATTTACTTTGGCTGTACATTATTAAAAGTGTGTAATCCTGGGAGTGAATAGTTGAAACATTATGGCTCAGGGCAGCTTGCTGAGGAACGTATGTATCCAGAAGAAAAGTGAGCAGAAGAGGTCATGTGTGAATGTCTGGTGTGTAAAGGGTTAAATTAAAATGACTGTGTGTATGTGTGTGTGTGTGTGTGTGTGTGTGTGTGAGTGTGATTGTGTGTGTGTGTGGTGAGAGTCATAGTATCATTCTCTCCACTGAAGTACGACAGAAGTGACCAGGAGAGTGAGTTGAAGCCTCCAGTGAAGCTTTTCTCCTGCTCTGAGTTATGATGTTTTTGCAGGTAAATGAGAATGCTCAATTTTTTTTACAGGTAATAGTCACAGTATAGCAGAGAGTCAGTCAAACTTCTTGGTTCTGAATTTGCACAGCTAGGAAGGGTTAAGCAATTGTGAATGATGCATCTCATCGGAAACCTGCCCGGACGTTCTCTGGAGTACATACAAGCACGTGGGATTCTGGTTCAGCTTGTGTTGGGCTTGAGCTGGGTTTTCCATCTGGAATTTCATCGCTAGATGCCACTAAATTTAACAGACTGCACCTTTAACTGATCTGTCATAATGCAGTCTCTGACATAGTTAACATCTAGTGGAGTATATTGGTCTGTTGATTCAGAGCTGACAGGTGCTTCTACGTCTGCAGTGGGTGTTTTTACACCTTCCCCCTTTCACCCCTCTTCCCTCTGAAGGGTTTGAAAACCTGTCTGAATGGAAATCAATACTAATCCTGGAGCCTCCGATTATTCCACAGCCATAAGAGAAACTCTTGCGTCCAACTGAGGAGGAGAAGATTAACAGAATCACTAGAAAGAGGAAAATAAAAGACAGTTTATGGACGGGAAGAAGGGAGGGACGAGGACGGGAGGAGGAAGATTTCTGTCTAACTCTTGTTGAGCAAAATGTCTTATCACACAGCACATCTTAAGCAGCAGATGGTGGTTTCTTTTTCTATGGGATGTTTCTTTTTTTAGGGGATTGAAGATAGTCTCTTGCTGATACATGCTTGACTAACTTCATACTACCATCTGCCTCTTCAAGGAGGGTTTTGTTTGAACTAGTAATCATACAGTTTACACATCAGATGAGCCAAACATGTATTTGAAAAGACCACCAGAACCTCTGGTGGTGGATCACAAAGACACTGGATTGGATAGGTCTATAGAAAAACTCACAGACGGATTCCCTCAACAGTGTATGGTTGGGTGATTCCTAATATGTTTTACTTTGAACTAAGATCATGATTGTCTTTTGTTGTTCTTTTGTTGTATTTAACACCAGTAACTACATCATGGAGCTATAACAAAACACAGAATACAAGATGGTGCCAAACACAACGAAACAATCTGAGCATGCTCTAAAACCAAAGCATCAAGCATCTCTCAGTTTCATCATGCTGCACTTTGTGGTGAGGCTTCAGGGGATTGTGTGAATGTGGGGTACTTCCCAGCGACGCTGCTACTGTGGCGTGTTTTGGACTTTCATCATCTTCTCTGAATCCATAAAACCTCCCCAACTCGCAGTGTGAGTCTTTTCTCAGTAGCAGCTCAGTTGGATTCATCTCGTTCACACCTGCATCAGCAGGCTTTCCTTCTGGATTCATTTTTTCATTGTCGCTTTCTCTCACACTCAGAACACAGCTTTTTACCCTCGCATATCCACTGGTCTCTCTCTCTCTCTGTTACTCTGACAGTTACTTTTAGTTTGTGCTCATCTGCATCATCTGGTCCAGCACCAAGTTCTGGAAAGTAGGAGCTCTAGTTTCTAATGCAGATCATGTCCCGAATGACAGTGCTCCAGAATCATTGTTCTAGATCACTGTCTTATTATGATGAATTTCTCATCTAGACCAAAAAGAGGCTGCAAACATTTCCTAGAACTTGTAATGGAACATCACTGTTTGTCCAACTGTGGGCAGTCTCAAGGTAGACTGAAACATAGACAACTCCAACATTCCAGGGTCAAATGATAAGAATCTCATCCCTCTGACGCTCTCTCTTCTTTCTGACCTCTGTATCCCTTCTGCTCTCACCACCTTCAGTAAAATGTATACTTTCAATACTATTGACTGGAGTCACAGTCGCCCCTATATCTAGACGCAGACTACGCAACAATACCTTTCCAACATACGAAAATTGTCCACTCACAGTGAGAGAGAGAGAAAGAGAGGGAGAGAGAGAGACAGAGAGAGAGAGAAAGAGAGCGAGAGAGGAGAGAGAGAGGAGAGAGGAGAGAGAGAGACCGAGAGGGAGTGTGAGAGAGAGAGGGAGAGAGAGAGAGAGAGGGAGGAATAAATAAAAGAAGATGAAGCTTAAGCTAAGATGAAAGTATTTTAGGTCCGTTTTATGTTTTGGACAATTTTCCAATTATCAGGGTCTTTTTTTTGTTGCTTTATAACACTATCAGTTGTGGCCCTTTAATTTATCACAGCCATGGGATTTGAGGACTCATTATATGTTGAGAGAAATGTTGAGAGAAAGTACAATGATAATAACACAGAAATACTCATTATTGTGTTATCGTTATTATTATTGATATAATATAAGAAATTCGTAATTGTAAACATAATAGCATTGTTTTTATTGTTATTTATTAAAAACAATGTTATTATGAATAATCTTTTTAGAAGTAGCAGTAATCCAGTGTACCCTTTGCATCTTTCGTTCATGAAACTCTAGAGGAGAAGCTTGGTGTCATGATTGTTATCTCAGATCGCCGCCACAATTTACATGTCGCTGCAGATCTGCCTCAAGATGATATCACTTCTTAAACATACCAAGGACCATCTCTTTATACAGTTTCATTAACATACATGGTGAACCGGCTTACAAACAATGAAACTAAAGAATTGCCATAGGTAATAATGTATTACAAGCTGTGCCAGGAGTAATATGCTAGCAGTAAAGTAATAACAGACTTCCTGTCTAAAAAGAGGGTGTGGTTGCCTCAAGCCCACTCAGAGTCTTTAAGACATTACTGCAGGTTACTTTAGAACAATCAAACAGTAGATAAAGTTAAAGTGATGAATGCACATCTTCATATACTAGTCAATATCGTCTTTGCAGATTAAGTTGGACACTTGACATTTTTGTATAATATTTATGTTCTCTCTTTACCTAAGCTGTTTTTACATGTTGTTTATGTGCTGCAGGCCCTCGTATGTTATTTTCTCCTTCCAGGCTGATTTTTAGAGACGATGAAAGTATTTGAATTTAAAGCATTAATACTGGTTAGATGTTTGTTGCCTTGGTAGCTCATGTTTGGTGAGCGTGTACGGCGTTACATGTGTAACCGGCACAGAATCGGCTACAGTGAGGTTCCTCGTCCAATCAGCAATAATATCAAACTAATCCTCCCGGCGCCGATCAATCGACCGGCCAATCAGAACGTTTTTATGGACCTTATTTTCTTACATTTCCGACTGTAGTTCTGAATTTATATTGGTACATGAAAAGTGATCTTGACTTTTTTTGACTTGGAAAAGGTTGGTGACCACAGATCTAAATGAACCTCATCCCTTGACATGTTATCTGATGAGGTTGTGGTTTATTACATTATTTTGACATTTGAAGGCCACCATAGATTGTCATTCATCAGCAGGGTTCTCCTCTGGATTAATCTCTTATTTGTATCTCCTCTCACACGAAAGCCTTCCCTCATAAATCCCCTCATCCCCCTCTCTCTCTCTCTCTGCCTCTCTCTCTCACTCGGAGTGGAAGGATTGAGTGGGTGTGCTGAGCAGTCGTGTGAGAGCGATTATGAGTATGTTTCTTCATCTATATTTTTGATTGCGGATAATATTGTTGTACACAGTGTGTAATCAGAACTTTCGGGTGAGGGGGGGGCATAAAGAGTGGGGTTAGGGGCTTGAGTGTGTGTTTGGAGCCCACTAGCGTTAGCTGGTCGGCGTGTTCAGTATGTTAGACTGAGCAGGAAGCACGGCTTTAAGGTCTCGCCAACTTTTCCTCGCTCGGTGGAGAGTTGTGGTATGGCATCAAGTCAGCTGCTAGGATGAGCGGCGCTGTGGTGTTGTTTGTTGGCGGCGTGAAAAAGGCAAACAGGATTATCGAGAAGGGTATCGTTGTGAACGATACGCTCGTATCAGTGTGTCCTCTCACACCTGCGACAAGAGGGACAGTATCAAACTGTCCCACCGTTTACCGGGGGAGGGACTCATCAGGGTCAGGAAATAGACATGGCTGAGCAGAACCAAGAGGGTGAAGTAGCAGTCAGTCAGACAGAGGAAAGAAAGGATGACAGCAGTGTGGAAGAGGCAGAAGGAGAGCAGGAGATAGTGTTAAAAACTGATGGATCAGCAGTAGCTGAGATCACAGTTACTGACAGTGATGAGGAGCAGCTGATGGAGGAGCAGTTGATGGAGAAAGTGAATGAGATCGGAACTCCCGTCTGAAGAGAAAACAGTTAAAAAGCATCAGAGGCTCTCAGGCCAAAAAAGGAACAGTGAAAAATGTAAATGAGACTCAGCAGGAGGAAAAACGCCCTGAGTCAGTAAACAGCATGGAAGATGAGGAGGATGAGGAAGAAGATTGTGTGGTAGACTCAAAACTGTCTGCCAAAACACAACAGGAAGGGTTTATGGTGTGCAACAGATTAAAAAGTTCTTACAAACCACAAAAAACATGAAAAAAGTCAAAATTGTTGATTACTTTTCTGACAAGGAATTGTTTCTCAAGTCTGCTAGAGTTCAGATGAACAGTAAAGGAAAGGGAGGATACACAGATCAGGAAATTTACAGACTGAAGAAAATTGTCCAGAAAATCAGACAAGAACTGAATCATGATGAGTCTTCAGAGACGATGTAAGACAGTCTGTCTCCCAGCTGTGGTATCCTGTGTGGTTTACCTCACATCTTTAATAATGAGTGTTTAAATGTAAATGGGGCCAGAGATGTGAGGAAAAGAACATGTTTTTTTGAGCTTGCAACCACAGTGACACTTTCAATGAGACTGACTGGAAGAGAGGATGTGATGGTGAGGTGGTTTTAAGCCATTTTAATACAACCAGTGGAGGAGTGGCTCCTGTTCTCCAAGGATTTCATACCAGAGTCTCATATCGTGGAGGAGAAAGTGAAAGGCAGACTGTTGTTTGTCAGAGATAAATATCAATGATTTACTGTTGTTTTTGTAAATGTTTATGCTCCGAACATCGGACCACACAGAGTTCAGTTATTAAATGAACTCGACACAGTTTTGAGTCAATGTGGACCAGAAGAACATTTGTTTTTAGCGGGAGATTTTAACTGCACAGAGAAGGATCAGCTAGACCGAAACCACATGGAACCTCACTCTGCTTCAAAACGTGTGATGAAGCAGCTGGTGGAAACGCTCACTTTAACCAACGTATGGAGAGAATATATATATTTTCTGTATATGGCCAGACTAGACCGGTTCTACTGTTTCAAACATCATTTTAGCATTTTTTAAAAATGTAAAATTCTGCCTGTGGGTTTCTGAGATCACTCCATTGTAACTTGTGAGGTTGTTGGCGCAAATATTAAAAATAGGTCTGCTTACTAGCACTTTAACACTGATCTGTTATTAGATGTACACTTTAGAGAAACTTTCAAATTTTTTTGGAGAGTTTTTCAGAATAAAAAAGAAGATATCACATCACTAAATCAGTGGTGGGATCGTGGGAATAGGAGATCAAGCAGCTTTGTCAGCAGTTCACTTTAAATGTCTCGTGACATCACCAAATCTATGAGGGATCTAGAGAATGAAATAGTGGAACTGCAGAGTTATGCAGAAACCACAGGAAACAGGGGAAGATCTCAAGTCCAAAAAAGCCTTGCTGGCTGACCTGCTTGGCTCTAAAGCACAGGGTGCACCGGTCCGGTCTCGCTTTCAGAGCGCTGCTCAGATGGATTCACCGTCTATGTTTTTTTTCAATCTGGAAAAGAAGAATGGGCAGAGCAGACTCATCCACGCCTACGTCACCAACAGGACGGACGCTAACTGAGGCCAGGGAGATCCGGCAGAGGGCTGTGGATTTTTATTCCCACTTGTATCGCAGCGAGTACAATGAGGATAACGAGACGTTTGAATCCTTCTGCAGTGGGCTGCTCAGAGTCTCAGAGGAAGCAACAAAGAGCTGGAAAGTCCTCTTACTACAGAGGAACTGTTCACAGCACTGCAGAGCATGCAGGGGGGGGAGGCCCCTAGAATTGATGGACTGATGGAGTTTTATAAAACTTTTTGGCATGAATTGTGTGAGAAAGTTTTATTGAAATGTCCTTACCTCAGAGCTGCAAGAGGGCAGTTCTGACGCTGCTGCCAAAAAAAGGTGACCTTCAGGACAGAAAAAACTGGCGATCTGTTTCTCTGCTATGTACGGTTTTACAAACTGCTGTCAAAAGTCCTTGCTAACAGACTGAAGAAGGTGATGGACCAGATATCCATCGGAACCAAACTTACTGTGTGCCTGGTAGGTCCATTATTGACAATGTGTCACTGATTCCTGATGTTCTGGAGGTCTCTGGTGCATTGTGTTATAATGCTGGTCTGGTTTCTCCAGACCAAGAAAAGGTATTGGACCGGGTTAAGCACCATTACCTTTGGAGAGTTTTGGAAAGGTTTGGCCTCAGCCCTGGAACTAGGTTATGTAAACCATTTGAAGTGACCAGGGGAATAAGACAAGGCTGCTCGATGTCCGGTATGCTCTATGCACTTTCTATTGAACCCATGTTACACAATATTTGTTCTTGTATTAATGGTTTGATGTTATCTGGTTTTAACAAACGCTTTATTTTATCTGCATATGCAGATGATATTGTCGTTGTTGTGAAAGACCAGACAGATGTCAACAAGTTGGGAAATATTGTGGAAACTTTTGAAAAAATCTCAACGTGAACTTGGCAAAGAGTGAGGCTCTAGCAGTCGGAAGTTGGTCTTCAGGTCTCCCTTAGCTGCCAGGAGGGTTAAACTGGCAGAGGGGGGGCTTTAAGTACCTGGGGATTTATCTAGGAGAAGACGACACGACTCAGAAAAATTGTGAAGTAGTTGTGGAGGAGGTTGAAGGGAGGTTGGCCAGGTGGAAGTGGCTGTAGTCTCAAATGTCCTACAGAGGACGAGTCCTTATTATTAATAATATGGTGGCATCGACTCTGTGGCTCAAGCTGATATGCACAGAACCCCTCCTGGTCTTCTACAAAAGATACAATCAGAGTTGGTAAGTTTTTTCTGGGGTCATTCCCACTGGGTAGCTGCCAAAAGAAGAAGGGGGCAGGGTTTAGTGAACCTGCAGAGCAGAACAAAAGCTTTTAGGTTACAGTTTGTACAAAAGTACCTCACAGGAAATGATGATGTAGTTTGGAAACAAACCACAAGCATCATCTTAAGAAGGGTAGCAGGTCTTGGATTGGAGCCTCTTTGTTCTTAACAGATTGTAGTTTTATTCCTTTGTGTGACTTGCCTCCATTTTTATCAGGGACTTTTCAGAGCGTGGACTCTTTTTAAATAGAAGAGACTGGAACACGCCACATCACTGTTTTGGCTCCTAGAACAGCCTCTGATCTATGGGGCCAGACTGGACGCTGAGAGGAACAGCAGACCTGCTCTCACACAGCGGCTATGTTCAGTCGGAGCAGTTAAGCTGAAAAATATAGTGGACGTTGCAGGTCCAGGATTTCAGGACACAGGAACAGTGGCTTCTCTAGTTGCCCTGAGGTCAGCTCGTCACACCAGTGACATTTTGAACACACACATTTATCTTTGGCGCTGGATATAAAAAAGAAAATGCAAAAAAGTGGCAATTGCTAAACTTTTTAGTGGGACAGGCCAAGTTGGCAATTTATAAAAGTAGGAAAAAAGCTAAAATTGTTTAGCTGAAGCCCTGCTGCCAATGTTTGTGTCCTTGGTGAGAGCCGGAGTCAGAGTTGATAGAGAGAGATTTTACTCACTCATGAAAAATGAGTTTTCATCTCTTTGTTCTGTGGTGGAGGGTAAGCTGAGATTTAACCCTGTGTTTTCATAGTTTTTATGACTATACAATGAGAGTCTCTGTTTAAACAAAAAATAACTATGGCATACTGTCCTGTTAAACAGAAAATAAAGGTATTTTTAAAATCAAAAATCTCTCTCTCTCTCTCTCTCTTTTCCTCTCACTGCTGCTTTCAGTGTTTGCTGCTTTGCTTCATGAAGCCTATCGCCATGTTCTTATTGGTCGAGGGAGAAAACAGGAGCTTTTATTTGATGCCGCTGATGTTCCAGATGAAAATCATACTTTCGTAACTGAGATAACTTAGACGTATGGATCGAGTTCACTATTTTATTATGAGTAATTTCCCGGCCAGTTATGACAGAGGCCGTGATGACAGAACACGGGATGGATGGGGTTAACAGTCAGTGGAATATTCCTACACCATGTCTCCTCTCAAAGTGAGATGATCAGTAACACACTCACACTTTAATCCAAATAAAGTAATAAAAGTGTTTGTGTTGTCAAGGAAACAGGTGCAGGAATATATACTTTCTTGACATTTTGAGTGTTTGTTGATTTATTCGATTCACATACATGTCAACCATTGAACATTCCTAGAAGGTTACAAATGTCGTTTGAAGAACACTAAGCCTGAGGGACTCACCTGGGCATGTAGAGGACCCTCTCTGCCACCACAAATCCCACCCTAAAGAAAAGGTTACTGGCAGGAATGAAGGGAAACACCAGGAACAACAATCCCACCAACACCTCCCTGCTCTCCTGTCTCTGCAGAGAGAGAAAGGGAGAGAGAGAGGGGGATGGAGAGAGAGAGGGAGAGGGGGATGGAGAGAGAGAGGGAGAGGGGGATGGAGAGAGAGGGAGAAAGAAACACCAAGATATGAGAAAACTAACTTGACATTTCATTCTTCAATAAATCAAGTCAAAAGCTCTAACTGTAACAGCTTTCAACAGAACAGCAGCCTTTATTATTATTATACACAACATTCACTTTGTGCTAACACACACACACACACACACACACACACACACACACACTGTCACACATATTCAGCCGCCTAGACCAATTGCCTTATATAATAGCGATCTTTTGTGCAACAGAGAAGAAATGAAAGTGTTGAAATGATTCAATTATGGTCTGTATCTGAGGCCTTTCAGAGCCCATAATGCCCTCAGTCTCTGTGTTCACTAATTCCATGTTTTTCTACATTGCTGTGTTTAGTTGAACAAACAGGACAATTGGCTGAGTGGGCGACCCCCTGCCGGGTTCATTGGATCGGCTCGTTAGCAGTACTTAGAGAAGGAGACGTTTGACTAGATTCGCCTCTAATCAGAAGCTTGTTCAGCTCCACAGGCTGGTCCACAGCAACAGAGACCCTCCATAATCGGAGCGGAACCTGGAGCCTCCTCGTTACTGCCAACGGACGGTTGCATACAGTGTAAAGCGCGTTTTAAAACAAACAACTTAACAAGTCACTTTGGTGATGGGGCTTCGATGGAGAGATTTACACTTCCTTAGATAAAACGATTAATATGGTATATTGACACCATATTTATTCAGCGTTTTAAACCGAGGTTGCCTGATGGTGTTGTCTTCCTGCTGCTGCTGCGGCAGGGGGGCTTCATCAACCCTAACACCACCCTTCGTGACCGGCCTCCGAAGAGACCTGTGCTCAGTCTCAGAGTGTGTAAGATGAAGGTATTGATGCAATTGACTGGTCCTCGCATTCCCCAGATCGGAATCCACCTGAGAACCTCTGATCGTAAGTAGCCTCACAGTCTGTCTCATTATTTAATACTCTTTTTTTCTCCTTTTCCTTATTTTCTTATCTAATCGCCCATCTTTCATTGTTGATGTAATTAGTCTATAAATGGTGAGCTTTGGTCTTTACATCCTTTCTGATCTTCTTCTTTTGTTTATCACTTGCATAGCACCTTGAAAAAACTCGAGGAGATGCTCTCTAAACTAAGTTCTCTTGAGTTATTGTAATTATATGTATGTGTTTATTCAGGGGTATATAGTAGCAGTAGGATTAAGTAAATATAGTGTGTTAACTTTTATTTTACATTTGCTATCTACAAGAATGGGATGTTAATTGTGAGAAGATCTTTTCTCACAAATAGAAGCATTCCAACTAGCGTAGCAGTGACCGCAGGATCACACAAACATGTGAAGCTGCTATTATGATTTATTGGTTGGGGAGTGTTTCAAAACCCCTGTGGGAGGAAACACCTTACCATTTCTTTTCTACCATATCATCCAGCCACTTAAAGTTAATAATGGTTTTCCATTCATATGTTGAGTAATATTACAGTTAAAAAAAAAAATATATATATATATATATATCTATATATATATATAATTTATTTAGTTTTTAAATTAATTAATTAATAAAACAATACATTAAGTGATTAGTAAAAAAAACAAAACATTAAGACTAAGTTAATTAACGAGACAGGCGGTTGGATAACATTTGCATATCTCTGTCCAAATTTCCAGGATAGAACTTTTTCCTGATCTGCCTGCAAATCTAGTCCGTGAACAACTGTTTGTTATGATGACGA
This sequence comes from Lophius piscatorius, assembly GCA_009660295.1. Classification (NCBI taxonomy): domain Eukaryota; kingdom Metazoa; phylum Chordata; class Actinopteri; order Lophiiformes; family Lophiidae; genus Lophius; species Lophius piscatorius. Next base: position 52,988 of record VRLP01002075.1, on the reverse strand, counting down.
CTAAAGAGAAAAATAGTGAAAGAACCATCACCGCCTGGATGCTTTTATGAAAAAGATGGAACACATATCCCTCTGAGTCTTCAGGGTAGACACCCGGGTGTTCTGAGCTGCTTTGAAAAGATCGCTAAGCTTCTTATATCTCCTGACTTATTTCAAAAAACTCGTATTTATTATTTTTCTATTCCTTTCTTGTGAACAAAAACTCAGTCACAGGTGAGAATGTAGACTGATAAAAAAAAAATCTGTCTCTTCCTCCTCTTCAATACTAGTCTTGAAAGATGTCAGCATCTCTAAGGATGGAGTGCCAATCAGGCTGTCAGTCTCGGCCTCCGTCACATCCTGACTCATGAGCAAAGGTCATCCAAGGTTGTTGAACCCCTTCACTTTGAAAAGGGAATAAATGCCTATTGTCAGGTGGAAAGTCGCTTTCGGAGCGGTCCCATGGCATCAGACCTTGTTAAAAAGTGACTGACTGCTACTCTGTAAACTAGGTTTGCTGAAGCCTCCCTCCAATGTTCGTTTGTTTGGGTGGGTGGGTCGCTGGCATCAGCGGGGTGTATTATATTTAAGATATACTTGATACTTCGGACTCGAAGTACTCCTGTGATAAGAAAATTCAACTTTGCAGTGGTTACAAATAACTTCGGTTCTATCAACCCCGCCGTCTGGAAGAGATTTAAAATGAAAACATCGATGTAAGAGCTCTGTACTTTTCTCTGTCCCGGTTCATGTGAGCGCTGCGGAAGTCTTACGCCCGCCCCAAATGCTCTCATTGGTTGAGACGCGTGATGACGCCGTCCCAAGCAAGTACTGATCAACATCCCACCCCTCCTGTGACCCATGGTTTGTCCGTATGTGTGAGCAAAGTGAGCATGGGACTTTTAAAATAATAATAATAATTTTAAAAAGCTGATAAAACAAGTTCACTTTCACAGCCCTTGTATATATATATATATATATATAGCCCCCCTAGCTTGCTCAGGGTCATCCCCAAGGTCTCCTCCCTGTTGGAAGTGCCTGGAAAACCTCCAAAGAGACGCATCCTGGAGGGATAATCAGATGCCCGAACCACCTCAGGGGGCTCCTTTCAGTACGGAGGAGCAGCGACTCGACTAACAGCTCCCTCATCATCTTATAACCCTCTACGAAGGTAGCTCATTTCAGCTGCTAGTATCCTTGACCTCATTCTTTCAGTCCCTGCCCAGGACTACTGACACAGTTGATGGTTGGATCATTGATAGACAGGTAAATTGGGAGCTTTGCCTTCAGACTCAGTTCTCTTCACCACAAAGGCCCTGAAATTTATGTCTAATTTTTCACTCAATTCTGTGTAGTGGTTTTTTGTTGCTTTTTAAATCGACTATTTCCAGATATTTATAGACTTACAAAAAAGGGTAACCATATAAGCCCCATTAGTGGGCGCATGAATTTAAAAAAAAGTCAACAAAACTTCTGACTTTCCTTCGTTTCAGTCTATGTTCGTATTCATCATTTGCAGTTTTATGTGCTGTGATTTAATGATGACATCATTACATCATGGAATTATGAACCGCCTTTGTGTGTTCAGAAAGTCTGAACAATCAGTTGCATTTCTTTTTAGTGAGCTGAAAGGAATCAAAGACAAATCATTTAACAGGTAAAAAGGAAATAACTTTTCCTGAGAATCAAGGCTCCGAAAGGCAACTAAAGTTCTTCAGACAGCTTAGTTGAACAAACTGCTTCTTGAAATGTATCCCTGTCTGTGATTTTCATCTGCTGTGAATTTTCTGCTGGCGTGAACTATGCAGACGTATTTCAACACTGAATAAGAATCATGCTATTTGGATCCGCAGTAATGGGGAGTGCACAGGTGGTGAGGAGGCTGTGCTTTAGTCCCGGGAGGCCAACTTTCAGAGATTACTTTGTACAAAGTCCTCCTTTAAAACAGAACAGATGAACCTAAAGGCTCATTTCACCACAAAAACAAAATACACTATTTTATGCCCAAATCTCAGGGTAAGAATACAGTATATCCTTCAACGGCAGAAAAGTTAGAATAATAAAGGACAATTATAGCTAATCATTTGAAGGATGAGGCACACTTCTAATCTCAAAAAAAAAAAACTCATTCATGATAGATATGATTGGATTATATGGTAACTCTTTTTTGAAGCGGAAAGAATTTACCTGGCTAATAATAAAACTGGAAGCAGAGCAAAACAGTTAATCTGACTTGGTCCAAATGATTTAGGGTTAGATTCATGCTCTAAATTGTGTTGTGTGTGCATCCACATGTAGTCCAGAGATGGGTCTACCATTCCTGCAATCAATCCAATTCAAGGAACCACTTCCACTTAAATTCTACCTCAGATGCACAATGTCCTCTGTTCTCGTCCACTGCAGAAAGACTTAATCCACCTCTAAAAGGTAGCATTTACTTTTAGTCTGACTAAGGATATTCTGCCAACAATATTCTGTTTGAGGAATCTCTACTTAGGGCTGCAGCGCAGTTTAATAAAGACTCCTTGAACCAAAGATATCTGAAATGTATGACGGAGATAAGGAATTGTGAGGGCAAAGAAATATTACTTAAAGCACAAAGCGGGGAAATGAGGTATAACAGAAAACTTAAACTGACACACACTAACAAAAAGAAGGTGTGAAAATGATTGTAATACATTTTCTGGGTACCTTCCAGGACGCCTTACCCACAACGATTTGTAAAAGCAAATATTCGGTACAGACAGTCAACAATATACCAAGATAGCAGGATAAAATAGAGACAATCAGCATGAATAATAGGCAAGTTTGAAGATGTGCATCTTAAAGGGAAGGAGAAAGTCAATATTAGGAATGTGTTGTGGGAGGAGGTCCAGAGAGGAGGAGCAGCACGGCTGAAGAATCTGAACACCATGGAATAGGAATAGTGTGAGTGATGGAGGAGGATCTCATGATGTGCAGTTGTAAAGGAGGTCTTAGAGATACGGAGGTGCCAGATTGTAGAAAGTCTTGAATGTAATAAGCAGAATCTTGAAATAAATGTGTAATTAAACAGGAAGCCAATCAAGCTGAAGGACAGCAGTGATATGGGCAGTGCGAAGGGTTCTGTCGATGATGCGGACAGCTGGATTCTGAAACAGCACTGGTTTCTGATGGAGTTTGTGAGAAAGACCAGAGAGGATGGAGTGAAAATAATCCGTGACAAAGAGAGTAGATGAGAATAGCAGTGCTGCTAGATGTGGAAGGGACGGGTGAAGCAGATTCATATTCCGTAAGTTGACACAAGCAGCTGGGGGGATGTTGTTGATATTTGCATCTAACTTTGTTGTAGTTTAGGATGACACCCAGAATCTTAACCTGATGGGGGTGGATTAATTGTGGGATTGTTGATGTCCGAGGAATAACCGTGGAGTTCGTTAACAGTTGCTTAAGTGCCAGCCAGAAATACCTGAGCTTTATTACTGTTAAATGATGATTCAGGTACTTGAAGGAGTGCCAAAACTGAGAATCTGACCTGGTAGTCATTTAGAGCCAATGGAATGGAATGGAACTGAATATTTCATGTATATGAATATAATAATAATAATAATAGTAAATTTGATTTATAACGCAATTTAGATTTGGAACAAATCTCAAAGTGTTATAAGGTAAAAGCAGATAAAACCATTAATAAAAAATATAATAATAATTATATAAAAATATGACCAAAAATCAGCAATGTTAATTAAAAGTTATAGGTTAAGTCCTTCTTTAAATGTCTCAGTCGTCTGTGGAGCCCTCAGATGGTCAGGGAGGGCTTTCCACAAACGAGGGGCAGCAGAACAGAAGGCCCGATCACCCATGGTGCTGAGCTTAGTCCGGGGAAGGAGGAGGCGGTATGAGTGGGTAGAGCGGAGGGATCGTGTTGAGGTCAGTGGGGTGAGTAGTTCTTTCAGGTAGGGGGGTGCGTTACCATGGATGCACTGGTGAGGGAGGAGAGAGATCTTATAATCAATCCTGGTGGAGATGGGAAGCCAATGAAGGGAATGAAGAACGGGGGTGATGTGTTTGTGTTTACGCACTCTCATCAGGATCCTTGCGGCACTGTTTTGAACATACTGAGGTCTTTGAAGACTTTTATCAGGGATCCCGATGAGAAGTGCGTTACAGTAATCCAGTCTGGAGGACTGGATTACAAATTGATTGAAGAACAGAGTTTTGAAATATTTCTGAGATGGTGAAAGGAGATCTTGCAGATGTAAGGTAGACCATCTACCTTACATAAGGTACTAAGGTAGACCATAACCACAATGCTAGGTGTGCATTTTGGTTAGGGCGTCTTGGAATAAGACGCAGTTTGTTAAGTTCGCAGCTGTCGCTTTGAGAACAGTGACACAAGACGGAGAGTTTAGTGATTCGACTTACGACATGAGAGTCTGGGTCATTGACCTTAATGTAGGAATCTGAGAAGCACTTGTAGCTTATTAGATGTAGCGCATCACTGGAATCCTGATGTTTAACTGTCTGTGTGCTGCACGGACGACCCATGGAAAAAAAACATGTAAGGCTTTGCACCTTTTATAACCGTTGTTTTAATGAATGTTCGGTACAAAGATGATACACACAGTCATTATTCTTGTTCTGACTGATTAGAGTGGAGTGAAGGTTTGATATAGAACTTGGTAATCAGGAGCAATTACCCCATCCCACATTCACATAATAACTCTCAGCATCATTCAGTGTCTTTAACGTACTTAAAGATAGAACAGGTGTCAAACTACCAACCTTCTGATAAATGAAAGTAGAATGAATGAAGTACCCCCTGAGCCACATTCACATAATGTTTCCACATCCTTGACCCGTGCACTGATGCTTAATTGTCATACAAATAATTACGAATAGAGAAGTAATAGTCCCCTTCAGCCCGTTTTAACAATTTAATAAGACAAATGAACCCGATGGAGAAGAAGGCAGTTACTGGCTCTTTAACTCTTAAGTTTAGACTCGCTCAAGGTTTCAGTAACAGACCTGTCACCTAATGGACCAGCAGTCTGATAATAAATAAGATTATTTTTCATGGCAGGTTCATTCATTATTCATCATCTGTAACCACTTATCCTGTTGAGGGTCGTGCAGGACTAGAGCCTATCCCAACTGACATAGTCCGAGAGACGGGGGAAAACCCGTGTCGTCAGTTCATCACAGGGTCAACACATAGAGACGGAAAACCATTTCAATTCCAATTCAATCGAACTATTTGGTACTAGAATAATAAAATTGCTTTTGCAGTCCACTAGATGGTGCTATTTCTAACTGATGAAGACAGCAAAAGTAATTAAAGAAAAAATGGAGACTGGAGAAAGTACACTTGAAAATCAAATGTAAGGACCTATTTTTTGGTTTTGTTTTGTTTAACAAGGATGGAATGAAAGACACTGGGATGAAAAGTAAGAGTATCGTATGAAATACTCTGCGGATACTCAGAACCCACAACAAAGAGTTAAAAAAACACAGCTTAATTAGCATCTCGGAAAAACAAACCAACACTGGACACAATTAGCTATACAAATTCACCCCCGCCTACTTCCACCTGGGGGAAGGTTTGCTTCCCCCAGCTTCCTGCTCTCATGGATCCCAGTGTCAACTGTGAACATCACAGTCCACAGGGACTCCTGCCTCACCTTGTCTGCCAACCTGTTCATCACCATAGCAAACAGGATGTGGCTCATAGATGTCCTTGGTTCAGTCCAACCTCCACCTTGAAACCATCCTCTACCCCTATCACACACCTCACCTGTGCAGTAGTTATACGGCTCTCATACGTACACTGTACCACTCTTAACGGCATACACAAAACCTTTCCAAAATTCATTCCAGATATATAATCGAGGCCAAAATTAGAATAAAAAAAAAGAAAAAAGAAAAAGTGAAAAGACAAAAATGTCCCTAGTGAGGTCAAGGACTTAAGTAACCCTGCACCAACTAATCCAAAAATCCCCAATGTTTGAGTATCACACAGAGAGATTTGTTTTGTAAACAGACCTTCAGTCCTTGCTCATCATCACTGATGCAGCAGTTAAATGCATGTACCGACATTAAAGTGTAAGCAACAGGAACAAATCAAAACCAGATTAGCTGCTCTTGGAGCTTCACATTTGGGGACTTTTACCTGCAGGGAGAAGATGCAGTGCAGGCAGAGAAAGAGCATCACTATGGCCAGAAGCACTGTGGCTACATTGCGCAGGTCGTCCAGCGACTCCACCAGAGGGATGCTTCCCACCTGCCAGTCGTAACACAGCACGATGGGAGCCAGCAGCAGCCAGGCGTTGAAGGAGAGTAGGTATGAGTAGGTCAATACCCTGCAGAGCGAGAGTGAGGAGAAAAGATAGGTTTCAGGCACAACCAAATATAAATAGAAGGAGGAAAGATGAAGAATGAAATAAGCCTTATTAAAGCCCCACGTCAATAATAGTAATAATACAATCATCCTGTTCATGTTAGCATTCCATTTACCAGCTTACCTGAGGATAAAATAACTAGGGGTTATCCGAGGTTAAATATTGATTAGGAGTAATTTTCTAGTGGGGCATTTAGCATCTAATTAATTAGCAGGTCCCAGAGTGTAATGAATGATAGAAGCCTGAGTGGTGTTGAGGCTGATTGGCTGTGTTTGCTGTGATGCAGTCATCATTTCCCTCAACCTTCCTTTACATTTCTCTCAAGAGAGCTACATTTATTGATCTGCTGTACAGATCTGAACACAGGATGGCAGCTGTCTGTTCCAGCGAGACTACTTCTATCATTAATTATTTTGTACAATTATCTCCATAGGATCGAGGCAGATGGACCCCCACCTAGAATCAGGCTCTGCTCTGAGCTTCCTCCCTGTTCTTCCTTGTTACTATACCGAGCACTATTTAAACAGCCAGTTCAAGGTGAGACTAATGAATCTGCAGCTTTGTTGACATATCCTTACTCAGCTATAACATTAAAACCTTGAGTTCAATAATGTGCAGGTTCCCCTTTTAACCACCAAAATAGCCGTTTGGACAACTTTCTATGAGAACCAGCATTAAATGTTTCAGCAATCAGATGCTATCCTTCTCATTTGGTCCTTCTCAAAGTCTCTCAGATCTTTACATTCTATTTTCCTGCTCCCAACATCAACTTCAGGACAAAATGTTTACGCCCTACTTAAAATAATCCACCATTTGGCCGGTAACTGTGGTAACCAGATAATCAATATTATTCGACTGACTTGTGAAATTGCTGAAAAGTGTCTTACAGAGCTGTTTAGGCAGCAAAATGGGACTTGAACGATAGAAGGCAGTAATCAATCAATGTAAGTGCTCCTCTGAGTGCCCTCCGTGTTCCTCTATCAGTATTATTCCTTTTATACGGCTGGCTTTCAGCACATCTGAGCACCACTCTTAGACGGATCTCCAGGAAAATATAGTCACAACATAAAAGAGGCTAAACTCATCGACTGACAGAAACTGCCCCTGACTTGGGTTAAAAAAAGTTTTTCTCAAGGACAATCTAACAGAAGACTCAGAAGCTCAACGTAGATGTTGAGCCATAAGCTCATGGGGTTGGGAGGAGGCGGAATCAGACCCAATCCTCCCTGAACACCACAATAAAAATGTATTAGACTGACTGAAAGAGGTAGCACTACTCCTCCATCGCCCCGCTACCCTCTGTTGTCCCCCGGGGTCCCTGACTTCTGTTCAGCCTGGCTGTTAATGAGATTGAAGGCTGGAGAGAGAGAAGGGCGACAAAGTGTGAAATAAACACCGACTCTGGTCAACAGGCACACACAACATGCAGAGGTTGTCTAAAAATGACACACACACACACACAGACACATACACACACACACACACACACACACACACACACACACACACACACATTCCCTCAGTCACATGAACAGATGCTTACTGGGACCAGTAATGGCTTCTCTCCCAGTCATGCCTCCTCCCTAGGTTTCATGTTGACATACCAACATCTTCTGGGTGATACTAGAACCAGACTGGCGCTCTAGACTAAGGGTTACTTCTTTGCAGCGTGGGCTGGTTTAATATTGTCGATAATCTTGCAGACCAGCAAATAGGGGTGAGATGACAACATAAACTGATCAGCCATACCAGAATAATAACTTATATTGTGTCAGGTATGTTCTGGCTCCTGGTCTATCAGAACCAGCATTTGTTTATTCATTTTTTTTTGCTACAGTAGCTTTTCGCTCCAGACGCATTTAAAGGAGCTGGGCGTCCATGACTCTTTCAAGGTTCATCACACTAGCACAATTTATTCAGAGTATAGAGTCAGAGTAACACTTCCAGTTTTCTATTGTTATTTTTGTGCCTCATTGAGGAAGACTCAGCGCATTGTGTGGATTTCTGTTTACAGACCAAATTTTCTTTGGCAAGAACATGAATTCTATTTTTAAGAGAATTCTAGCACGATGAATAAGCCTGAGCAAATAAAAAACTATTCTGTGCTCAATAGCCGTTTTTCCGAGTATGCTGTTATGAACATACACACGTTGACAACATACACAACATGCACAAAGACTCATAGTGTGTCTCTCTATTGAGAATATTTTCTCTACTAAATAGACTTCATGTGATTGCCAATTTTTTTTGTCTGTATAGAGACATTTACAGTGCATGCTGCTTAATGAGGCACAAATATAACGTCATATTTTCCATCATCAACTCCTGGAAAAAATCATCATTTGCTGCCTTATGTCACAGCCTGTTTTTTTCATCTTGTTTTGTCTATATGTTTCACGTACGGTGTATCACTGCCTCTTTGATTGAACATTTGACAAACATGACCCTCTCAGTGGAAGCCCATAGACTCTGGAAACGTTTACTATCCTCCCAATCAGGTAATTAACCTCAATTCTCTCTTCAAAACTCTTTAATTTCTCTCACCAGCTTTTAAATTCAAGACTGATTCCACTGAACCTCCTCTCTAGACTTTAATAGAGTGTCCCACCCTTACTCTGCGTCAAAGACTTGTTTGTTTTTATTGTTCTTTATTTGTTTCTGCACCGTCACTGTTTACTATTCAGTTTGCTTACATTGGTTCCCCTGATTTTATGTGTCTTAGAAGCTTGGATAACACTGTGATGGGCCACACTGACGTGAGATCAAGAGAAGGCTCAGTATGAAGAGAAACACACACAGACACACACACACACACACACACACGCACACACACGCACACAAACACACACACACACACAAACACAAACACACAGAGAAACACACACACACACCCACACACACAAACACAAACACACACACACACCCACACACCTTTGACAGCTACTATAACAGACAACAAACTGAACGCAAGTCATCAGTTAAGGATTTACACACGGACAGCTAATAAAACATTTAGTAAGATATCCTACCTGCCAAGGTCAGCCGTAACATTAAAACCACCTGACACATAATGTATGTTCTAACACCTTTCTATGAGAACAAGCATTTATACTACAGTAGTTCTTCCACACAGGCTGACCTTCAATCCCCCATGCTCCTCATTGATTATCTGGTTACCGCGGCACCTGTCGGTGGGTGGGATATAGTAAGCAGCAAGTGAACATTTTGTCTTAAGTTGATGTCGGAAGCAGGAGAAATGGGGCCAAAGTAAAAAGGTGGGAGCGATTTTGGATCTGGAAGTGTTGGCTAGATGACCGAGCTTCTGATACTTGTATTAAAATGTCCAGGTGGAAATAATTGTCCAACTTAAGTTAAACTTCAGAACTCGGACAGCATCTGTCAAAGTAAATGAGTTCAGCACCTTTTATGTTCTAACCTAGATTTCCTGGCGTTCCGATTTAACATCTTGTCCTGATGTTAATGTTAGAAGCAGGGAACATTGTCAGGTAACATTAAACCTATTATTCTGTATCTGCCTCTATACAAACCATAATAAGACATTAATCTGATTATATTTGTTAACAGCGTTTGATATGTGTGTTGGTATTAAGGATCAGGGTGCTTGCAGACTGTTGCGAGGACTGATGGTCCTCTTAGAGGGGAAACTCCACATCAATAGCATAGCAGACGTGAAAAATTGCTCTCCTCTCAATCGACCACACGGGAAATTTATAACAGCTTCTCATATCCCTTACTCTCTCCATCCCGCTCGCCTTCATTTTCTGCTCTCGTTATTTCTGCCCCATGTGATGTGTGGATGGTCCCCAATCACTGCTCTGTCTGTCCACGCTCGATTCATCCTTCTCTAGTCTCGGTTGTATGACACTGACTGTGTGCAGCTAGAAATATATGAAAGCATTTAAAGCTAATTATGACTTATGGTCTGAGCCCTCCCTGGGGTTGGTTCAGGAGCCTAAAATATTCAAAGTGCTTCCTCTGGGCTGAATCAAGCAAGACAAGAGCATTATCTCTAGCTGACACCTTATTCACTCTGTGGTCCCATTGTGCCACTACATAAAACAAATCCACAAATGGATTTATTTAGTTCAGTTCAATAAAGAAAGACAGAAACTTTGACTTTCAACAAAGACTCAAAGTCATGGATTCATTTGATTCCAGCGCTAATGTTTAGGTTTTCTTCTTTTGTGAAGCTTAACCTCTCGTAATGTGCTATTTTGTACCACTATATTTATACAAATATATATGTATACATACATACATACATACATACATACATATATATATATATACAGTGCATTCAGAAGAAATTCCGACACCTTCACAGTTTTCACATTTGACTATGCTGCAGCCTTAAATGTTGTCCCTCATTCTACACATAATAATGAAGTAAAAAGTGAATTTTTGAATATTTGGCAAATCTATTAGACATAGGTATTCCTTTACTCAGCACTCAGTTGAAACACCTTTGGCAGCGTTCACAGCCTCCAGTCTTCTTGGGTATGACCTGACAAGCTTTGCACACCTTGATTTGGGGATGTTCTGCTGATCTTGTCTGCAGATCCAGGCTCTGTCAAGTTGGATGTTCGCCGTTTGTGGACAGCCAGCTTCAGGTCTCTCCAGAGGTACTTGATTGGGTTCTAGTTCTAGGACATACCTACATTGACCCTATGGCATTCTTGCATTGCCTTGGCTGGGTGCTCCAGGTCATTGTCCTACTGGAAGGTGAACCATCGGCCCAGTCTCAGGTCCTTAGCACTCAGGATCGAGTTTTCTTTAAGCATATCTCTGTACTTTGCTCCTCAACATTCCCCGACCCTTCCCAGTTTCCCATGCCCTACCGCTGAAAAACACCCCACAGCATGTTGTTACCAATACCATGCTTCACTGTTGGGATGGTGCTGAGCAGGTGATGAGCGATCCCTGCTTCCTTTCAGACATGGTACTTAGAATTGAGGCCAAACACTTCAATCCTGGCCTCATCAGACCAAAGAAAAAAATTTCTCACAGGCAGAGAGTCCTTAAGGTACGGTAGGGATTGGTGGAGTGTCTCCCCTGTTTTCTCTGTTTGGCTGGGCCATCCGCTCTTGGAGGAGTCCTGGTTGTTCTGAATTTCCTCCATTTAAGAATCATGGAGGCCACTTAGCTCTTGGGAACCTTAAATGCAGCAGAGGTTTTTTCTATCCTTCCCCAGATCGGAGCCTCAAAGTAATGAGCTATCTGTCTATGAGCTCTGCAAGCGGTTCTTTCCAGCTCATGGCTTGGTCTTTTCTTCTGATATGAATTATCAGCTGTGTGACCTCATATAGACAGGTGATCCAGAAAAATGGGAGCTAAATTTCGGTGGCATAGCAGCGTCTGGATACTTATGTCAATGTGATATTTCAGTTTTTCTTTCTTCATGGATTTACTGCTATTGGGTGTAGATTGATGAGGGTGAAGTTACTTGAATTGATTTTAGTATAAGGTTGCAATATAACAAAACGTGAGGATGTCTTTTGCTCTAGTTCTTTTCCATTCAGGGTTTAGGTAGTGTTCCAGGGATGTTATCTGTGGTTTTTTATATTAATTTAGCCTTGGTTTACCCAGGATTCAAGCTTCACCTTGTTCACACCTGAATACAAACTATTGTGTACATGTTTATTTGGATTAATTGTAAATGATGCTACATTTTGGGTAGCAATACATAGCTCAAATGATTTTGACGGCCTCGTACATCTCATCATTGTGTTGAGCACTATGGGAGTTTCATATCATGTATTATATATACACACAATGTCATTAAATTCAAACCACATACTGTTGAATGTCAAATTACGCAGCAATGAGACTTTGTCTTTATCTGCCAGACTCATGTGGATTAAAATTCTATTATTATAACCATGTTGAAAAATCATGCTGGAATCCATCTGCTGATAGGAAAACATTTCTGTTAAGCTGGCTCGGGGACATTGTTGGATGAGATCCTCTCCTTCTAAAGGAGGAAGCTAATGAACTGCAGTCATTGTTTTGCTCAGTGTAAACAAAGTAAGGCCTCATGGAGTGTTTGTGTGTGTGTGTGAGTGCATGTGTGTGAGTGACTGACCTGGTAAGAATGTAAGGCGAGAAGGAGGCAGGGTTGTCCTGTTCAGAGAAGAGGGGCATGGATCCCCCCATCAGCCACAGCCTGACTGACATAATGATGACCACCTGGAGGATGGGGGGGAAAACACCAGTCAGTACGGCTATAATCACCAAGGACTTCCTTGTTTACATATTTGCAACATCAATGACGAGCGACTCATCTATCATCAGTACTCACATAACCAAAGATGAGACCGGCTCGTTTGATGAAGGGGCTGCAGATGTGTGGGAGGTCCCTGAGTCTGGATCCAGACAGGTGACTAGAGTAAACACAGACATAGAGAGGTTCAGCCTGACTTTATCTGTGGCCGTTCTGTTCTCACAAGCAATATTTGATGTGGGTAATAAAGAGGCCGAAGACAACAAGTATGAGCTCCCCATGATCCTTCACCAACGGAGCATTTCAGTGAAGACGGACAAAGACCTTATGAATACATAATGATTGACATTTACGTGTCTAGAAGCTCCTGTACAAAGTCAAGGACTATCAAAAGATTTTCACGTAAGCCCCACTCTACCTAATAGGCTACATACTTAGAGTTCACACTTTATAGATTTTTATTTTCTTCAACAAAGTGATAAAAACGGTGGATAGCATTAAGAAAGATTATTTCAAAAAAGGCACATTGTCTCCATTGGACTAACCAAACACACTAGTATGATGAAGCTACCTTAAGGGTGTCCTTCCAATGGAAAACATTTTTTATAAAGTGACATCGATGGTGTTATAAAGTGTTACAAAATGTTATAAAGTGACCTCTAGGGTGTCCTTCCATTGAAGCTGTGATAAATTGATCTCCAGAATGTCCTTCATGTGCTAGAAATTAGATAAAGTGGCTCGGGTGTCCTTCCAGTAGACTAAATGTGACCAAATGACGTCCCCGGTATGTATGGAAAATAAAATAATAAATTAAGTAATGAATGCATCATCACTCTCTGTGTGCTTTCATCCACCACATCCATCCTTCGTTCTTGAACAATGATTTATATTTTTCAACATGGAGATTCTAGTACGTTTTTTCCATCATTTCTCTCTGTTAGAACTATCATACATTTAAGCGATTCAGGCCCTAGAAACTTTGTCATTGTCATTTATCACCTTCTGTATGATTCCTGTCAGCTCAGCATCTTTTTCATTATCGAAAATCTATAGTGTGGAAGCCTTTATGTTTCTACCCTCCTGCAATCTAAAGTAACAGAGCCAATTACCATCCTTTCACTCTAACTTCTATCAATCTCGCCATCAAGGTCATTTTCCCCTAGGTGCTGTCCATTAGAGGAGAGGAGGAGATGAGAGAGAAGCTATGAATTGATAGGTAGAGAAAGGAGTGCATGGAGATTCCATTTAACAGCCCATCACTTTGAGATGTTCCATGTGTGCAGAGCTCTCAAGGCATCAAAGCCTTTGATAGGAGGAATCTCGCAGGATTTCTACACACACGTCTGATTCATCTCTGCCTCTCAGTCCTCCTGCTCCCTCAGTCCCTGTTTCCTCTCTTTCTTTTTCTTTGAATCTGTCTTTGACAAAGTCTGTGCTTCGTCTGATCCGCTGAGGTCTGAAGCGCCGTGAGACAGAATGACAAATAGAAGTCAGACTCTGCAGGAACCTGGCCTACTATCAAAAGAAAGGCGCTTTTCCCTGCTGATTACCATTCAACCTGTTTATACAGAAGAACGATGCATTCATATTTATTAGAACTTCAGTGTAACAAAAACCATTCAAACAAAAATTCACTGTAAAAAGAATCAAGGTAGTAAAATTATTAAGGTTTAAGTTTACACTAGGTGGGTTTACATAGACAGCCTCATTATGAATATATTCGGAAAAGAAGTCTAATCACAAACAAATTGTTCCATGTAAACACCCCTTTATGAAAAATAGAGTGGCTCAGACCCACTGACTTCACTTTTAATTGAGCGTGAGTGAAGTACTTCAAGAGCTGGGATAGGTTCCAGCTCCTGAACAGGATGGTTACGGAGAATGATTGAAGACTTCTGCCATTGGCGTGGCTCTGGGTTTTCAGGATGAAGCGTTTTTCTGCTTTTAACGTTTATGATGACAAACCTCATGCTTTATGCAACAATAAATTAAGTGATAAAAGCGGAGAAAAAATTCTATGTAAGTCGCTACCACCATTGGTGGATCTAAGTTTTCAGAACAAAAGCACGTTATGAGGAGTTTGTGCTTGAAACGTAATGTAGGATGTTGCTCAGTTTATTGTAAAATTTCCAGTGAGTTTACCAAACAACACGGCCTCACTAATAACTTAATGTTTGATAACGATGACTGTTGTAACATTAGTCAGAGTAAAATCACTCAAAGGTATCGAAAACAACGTTCCTCGGTCCCTTCATTAAAAGCATCACAATAACAGCAAGAACTGCCCTGATGAGACAATAGATGCCCACCCTCTGATGAAACGTTTAAAACTGAACTGTACCTAATTTCTAATTATTTCACTTTATTAGACATCAAGCATCGGTGTGTAATATTTCCAATCCATGTCGGTTGATTACAAATCCATCTCCCTGAGATGCAGAGCGGAGAGAGGTCAGAGTAATGACACCGCTCTGCAGGTCTGGAAATGCAAATCAACACTGTCCTTTAGAAAAAAATCAATCAAACGGAGAAAAACTGAGAAGATTGGTTTCACGCTAGAGAGTGAAAGAAAGAGACACCCCTGCATTCAACGCACACACAGACAAGAGGGGGAGAAAGAGAGGGAAACACACAGATGTTGGTATCGCCTTTAGACGCAAGGCCCAACTTTTCCCGAAGGATCATGGGAAAGACCACTTTGTGTATCTGCATAACAGGATGTTTATTTGGTATGACAACTGTGACCACGGCAACAACAGCATTGAGTGACGATGAAGAGGTTGTGTGTTTGTGGTTTCTTGGGAAGTAGGGGGGACAGAGTGAGGCAGAAAATTGAGCTTGGTTGATTGTTATGAAGAAAGGTCAGGGTGTTGGCTTCCTCACATGCATGGAGAGAAGACACACACACACACACACACACATACACACACACACACACACACGCACACACAAACACACGGATAAAATAATCTTTATGGAGTAAGTCTAGTCATTCTGGTCACTCAGCTCGACCTCTCTGTTCATTTGAAGGCCTCAGTTTACCGTCCAGAGCTAAGATTCTCTACACTCTTCCTCAAACTGGCATTTCCTCTCTTCCTCATCCTCCTCCTCCACTTACTCCTAGAAGTGTGCCACAGTTATTTACGCTCACACAGTGCCAGTGACTGAAACACGACAACAGCGGCAGAACACTCCAGGCTACAGCAGAGTCAGACAGTGGGTGGAGTGAGGAGGAAAGATCTCAAAATTACTTTACAATGTTCATAAATTAACATCTGATTACATCCTGGGTGCTTTCAGAATTTCAGTGGGTTGCATTGAATGCTGATAGCTCAATAACGACATGATGTTCACATTGGAGATTACATAAAACTAAATTTGGGTGCATGTATTGCATTGATGATCTGCCTTTCCACTAAAGTGTCATCTTAGATACCACTTGCCAGTATTATTATTAGTATAAGTTCCAGTATTGGAGACAAATGCCCTACATAACACATATCTTACAGAACCATATCAATGTAGACACTTTTCACATCATTTTTGGATTTTTACAAAAGAAGTCGTCTCCTGCGTAATTAAAAGCACTAATACTCATTGGTGGATTATGCCCTCTAAATAAAGCAACCGAAGAAATCCTCACATGGACCAAATAATATATGTTATTATGATATGTCAGGTGACAGCCTGACTTCCAGAAACTTCTTATCTCCTTGCAGTTGATGAGCTGCCATGTAGCCCAGTGAATCCTTATCTTTAAGAAAGTACTGCTTGACTCCTAGGCTTAACTCTGGCTTTGCTCTGCAGTACATTACACCTCTTTTGATCATGGAACTTATGCTCTCTATTTGAAAGGAACTACCAGGATGGCACCGTTCTGCTGCTCTTTTGTTCAATTGTGAAACAAAAACAGGTGTCCTGGAGGAGAGTCTTCATTGCAGCACTGTTTTATGATCTCTAAAAAGATCTATAGCTGTTGACCTTTTAGAACCTACATCACAGTTACATATAACGCTTTGAAACAAAGTACAAGAGGTCAGACTGAGGTTGTCGGACTGGTGAAAAGGAGAGGTGGTTCTATTGGTAGAAGGATACTGGGGATGGAGCTGCCAGACGGGAGAAAAAGGGAAGGACCAAAGAAGAGATTTCTGGATGTGGTGGGAGAGGACATGCGGCTTGCTTGTGTGACAGAGGAAGATGCAGAGGACAAGGCTGGATGAAAAGGATGAACCGCTGTGGCGACCCCTAAGGGGAACGGCAAGAAGAATATAAAAGTATAACAGGCTTTCGACCACTATGCATGTGTGCTGTTTATTTCTCATCTTTCCCTCTCTCAGAGATGAAGTCAGGCCATGCAAGGTCTTTTGATGTGTGATGTGTGAAATTCTGCTGCAGGGCAGTCACAGCAGCTGAGACGCTCCAAAGCTCTTTTCTTTTTTTCCTTTAAAGTTTGAAAATCATAGTAAGCAATGTATTTTAAGTGCTCTTATTTTGAAGGATTACAGTTGAAGTGACAAAGCTGGACAGCCTTGTGCAATGTGTATGTATTCTAGCATGTTGGCCATAACGTACCCTCTGTACTCCTCGCCGTGCCTTTCTTAAAGTAATTGTATAATATTTTGAAGTGAAAATAAAACTTTGTAAGCTTCGTTCAGTCCAATTATACCTTATTTGTCGGCTTTGTTCGAGGACTCTGAGCTCCTGCTAGCTTTGGCCCGCCCTGCTAACATTAGTTTCTAAACATGCTATGTTCCTTGGGTCATTAAATTTGAAGTGTGTGATTAAGTTTGTTGTGCCAAATGCTTTCGGGGTTGATCCGCCGCAGTTTCTTTTGTCCTTACGTTTTAAAACTGTAAATAAAACCATATATATAAGTGCTTACAGCTGGCTCCTGGCTGGCTCTGGGCTACCCCTAGCCCCTGCAGGGCCGACTGCCAATTTCATCTAACGATACCTCCCAGCGCCGATCGCCAATCAATCGTTGCACCTTTAATAAATATTGACAAAATCATGGTTAATGGACTGTACTTATATAGTGTATTTTTAGACCTACTCATCAGGAGCAATGACCACCAACGCCATCATTCACACACAAGTGCAACTTGGTGTTCAGTATCTTACTCAAAGACTCTTTGACTTGTCGACTACAGAGGCGTCCCGGAGATCAATCATCCTTCACCCAGCGTGGATGACAACCTCACTAAGGAGAGGGACCTCTCCTTAGTGTGGCACCAATGGATCCTTCTTCACTGTTTGTCCATACAGCGCCATCTAAGTTGAATTCCCCAGGCGTACTGCACGGACATTCTAGTTTACCTCTGAACAGTCTTCAAATTTCTGTTCACTTTGGGGTTCAAACTCCGTTGCTTTTCCATCAGCAAAACAGATAGTACGATCCTCCGTTTGTCAAAACTTGGGTTGACGGAGAAGGCGCGATGAGCATTCTATCCACAGGGGAGGAAAGGGCCAGTGTGTTTCTAATGTTCGTGGTTGTTTTAAGGGTGACTCATTTCTTCCTCTTCAAATTTGCTATTTGAGTTCAAGGTACAAACCAGCAAACAGAGACTGAGAACCGAAGAGGGATAAGAACACAAAGTAGATTAAATGATATATGCATGACATTTCTGGAAGTGTGGGATGAAATTAGGGGGGGGGGGTTTATTGGTGATTCGATGTGGTTTAACAGTGAATTGATGATTTCTGGCTCAATTGTATGAATACATAATTACTATCCATACTTCTCATCTTCTCTGGAATCAGAATTAGTTTTATATTAATGCCTCATGTTAAATGTAGAGCCGCTTCTCCCTTACAAAAATGTTCCGCTGTTGCAAAGGGTTTAAATTCCCTTTTTAATGTTTTTAAAATGAACTCCTCTTGACAATCCCTCATATTTTGCGTCATGAACGGGGCTGTGCACAGTCCAGCCTCCACACGCCTACCCCAAAATCACCTCATCTGCAGGATTAGGTCAAATGTGCATTGCATAAACCCCAGGAGAGGATTACTGCAGGGCATCTTCACACATCGGCTCACAAACTCAGCACTGCTCAATAACCCACCAGAGAGCTTCAATCTGTGTGTGCATGTGTGTGTGTTTGGGTCCCTTCGTTGAAGACATAGCCTGAAGAACAAACAGACAAGTCACTTGCTCATAAATCCCAGGGAAACAGAACATTTTCTCCAAACACCTCCAGTCTCCTCCGTGAGAGCTAAGGAGATACTGGTGAGATTTAGGAGGATCGCTGCCTTCATATTAAAGCCATCAATCTTCACTAACCACTCATTTTATTGAGAAACTTATGAGAAACATGTTTATAATCTCTAACAGCAAGGGCTATAGGGAAGGTTTGGTGCAGGCAGGCAGATTGATGGCTGCCATAAATGTGCTGTTTCACTCACACACACACAGACACACACACACACACACACACATATATATATATATATACTGTTTTCGTAGATCCTTAGTGTTTTTGTCAGACCCATCCATTTTCTTTGAAAGCCAGGGTCACAGGGGACTGCAATCTATCCTAGCAAGAGAAGGATTTCACCCTGGACAAGTTGTCACCCAGGGCCAACACACAGAGAAAAACAACTATTCACACCTACAGGAGAGTCACAAATTCTCCTCTATTACGTGTTTTTGGATAATGGAAGGAAGCTGTAGTAGCTGGAGGGAGCCCACACAAACACAGGGAGAACACCCAAACTCCACTCCGAAAGGCCCCCAGGTGGATTTGAATCCAGAAACTTTTTGTTGAAGAACAGCAAAACAGTGGGAATCTTTTTTTTCAGCACCTGTCATCATTACCTGATGAGCAATGACACACATTTACCAAGATTGGGACATGTTCCTCACCTTTATGAGATTATGACTTTAAAATAAAGTAATATATAATATTTAATCATAACAGTGTAACGCAGTGTGAAAACACATGAGTATGATGTTATATTCAACTTTATTTTATTTGTATGATAACAAAATATATATAATAATTTAAATACTTAAAAAGTAAAATAATTGTATAGTATTTTCAGAAGGACAACGGTGACTCCAAACATCTCGTAACGTCAATGATGTGCAGATTCAAGAAAAATGAGAGAGACATGGTCAACTAGATCTCATGATGACTGGACGACTTTGGGACGTCTTGGTGAGTGATACACTCCAAATGAGGCAATGTGAGTTACAACCAGCTAGCATAAATTTGCATAAATTCGATCTATTTATGTAAAATCATAACAGAAACATTTCCGTCAGGTTTAGTGTTACCACATCAAATGGTAACGTTTAGCAGCTTTTTTAATGTGACTCCTTTATGAGTGAATTTAGACTTGTGTATGGTAGCCCAGATGGCCCATACAAATATAAAAGCCAGAATACATTGCTATATAAGAAAACCCATGTTGTGTTGTAGCTATTGCAGGTACGTGTGCTGTGAAATTGATGAAGAGGTTTTCTTTATTAGCTTGTGCTTTATCTATTTACATGTGTTTTTTTAAGATGCAGTGCCTTGTGCCTTTTGTATTTGTGCGAGCCGTCTGGGCCACCCTATTTCTTTCCACCAAAGTTCCTTCAGAAGACGGCATGTTACTATGAAAAACAGTTAATATTGTAATATATGTAATGTCTCTGCTACAGATATCATTATCTGTAGCATCAGTATGAATATGTGTAGTATAGAATCCCTCTGATTGAACTCTTCAAAAAAAAAAGTAGCTCCCCTTAGTGAGTAAAATATGAACTATTAGAGTAAACTGTATTATAGATATTTACGAGATGGACCTCCTACATTTTGTTCATACGCACTAAATTTGGACTAAATCGGAGCAACAGTTAGTTAATTATTTCTGAAAAAACAGTATTTTAATAAAAATGGTCCCCCTAGTGAGTAAAATATGAATTACTTGAGTAAAACAACATATACAGGACAGATCTACTCAAGTTGACTAATTTGCACCAAATTGGACCAATAGATGTGAAATTATGGCCCAACACTTTTTAGTGCCAGCAATAAACATTTAACATTTCTCAAAATTAATCAAATTCTTCCTCACACTAATGTCTACTTGGTTATAACATGTGAAAATGTCCTATGACACAGTTCATGAGTTATGTCTGGAACCTATTTTTTCTCCAAAAAAGAAGCTCCTTCTAGTGAATAAAATATGAACTATTAGGGTAATATAAGATATACACAAAATAAATCTACTCGGATCTAGATTTAGATTAAGATTTAGATTAGATTAGATTTAGTTTTATTGTCCCAAAGGGATATTTGTTTCCACTGTCAGTACACATAGCAACATTTAGTTATACACAAAGCCACATACAAATAAAGTCAGTACAGAAAACCTCAATGAATGCATTCATCATCCCAGCTCACAACAGTGTCAGAGAGGCAGTTTTTTTAGGGGCTGCTATTGCAGAGGGGACAAAACTACTGCTGAAACAAGCTCTTCTCCATTTGAGAGTCCTGCATCTCTGGCCAGATGGAAGTAATGTGAAGTGTTGATTGAGGGGGCGATCAGTGTCATTTGCTTTTGTAAGTGCTAGGCGTGTGACAGCTCTGACATTCATATCCGAGAGATTGGGAGTGGGCGGGCAGATAAGTTTGGAGGCAGTGCGTGTGATGCTGGTAAGTTTGTTTTCGTTGGAGATGGTTAACATGGTGAAGAAGCAGGGGGAACAGTACAGCAGGGCAGGTTGGATTATGCTTTTTCAATTCCGTTTCCGGATGCGTTTCCGGATGACATGGAGTCTTTACTGGGATAGTTTATGGGTGTCAGTGATGTGTTGGTCAAAACTGAGTTCATTGTCTATTCATATGCACAACATTTTGACTTAATTAGTCCAATGGATGAGGAATAATGGCCCAAACGGTTTTAGAGATAAAGCTCCCCCTAGTCTCAGGGATATAATAATTAACCAGCAGAGTAGTTATGAAAATTGGTCCAAATCGTCTCAAAGCATTGAAGATGAAAATTTATCAAAGGTTTTTGCAAAATTTGAAAGACGTGGCTCTGGCACTACGGAAAATCAGGATCCTTCGCCTTGATGCACGTATGCTAAGAATATCCAATGTCCAATCTGTCCTTAATGTCATATGTTGGAGTCTGTCCCTGAAGACGTCTTTATGACAATATGTACTTACGTGATAGAAATGGATTGATATTTTTTCCTAATACCATTATAGGAGAAAATTTATAATATTTATAATTTATAATATAATATAATAATAAACGCACTCATTAAACCCAGGACGTTTACTGAGTAAGGATACACCCCCCCCCAACTCTTTGCCCCTAGAGAGGTATTCTTGTAGCATTGTGCTGACTAATGGTTGGCTATTTGAGCACAGAAATACATGTAAGTGAAAAACATGAATGCCGGGAAAAGATCAATAGATGGAGGGATGTAGTTGGAGAAGCATTCCACTGAGTAAGGAATGAGCATCAAAGCAAAGACAGGATGAGGAGGAGGCGGAGGAGGAAGAGTGGGCGGGGGAGGACTCATCCTCACCTCGTTTCTCTTCACAGCTTTAAAAAAACAAAACACCCTTCACATCTCCCGGATGTCGTCATTATTGCCTCTTTGCTCCTGAGCCAAAAGGGGAAAGCAGAATGTAGAGTTGGCTATCAAGGAAAGCAGGGTATGAGTTCTGTAGCAGGTCTGAGCAAAGGGGACGCATAGATACTGAGACACTAAAGCAGCAAAGCTGAACAGGTCTTTAGGTCAAAGAGACAATTTTGCAGACTGTCCAGAATCAACCTTGTGTTTCTACAAAGATGAAGACAATGCAGTCTATGAAGGATACAGATTGACCACATGTATTGATGTATAATGTTCCTCTGTCACTGCATTGTGAGGGTAAGGTCTGGTAGACATGAGGAGCACAGCCAGTCCAGGATAAAAACAAAGGTGCAGTTCATTCCACCAAATATGAAGCAGGACGCTGTTTATAATCAGAAACTAGCTGACCCAATCTGACTGCAGGCTTTAAACTATGATAGCCTTCCTGTCAAGATCTTGGTATGATTTATTTGAGGTATAAAATAGTACTTTGCAGTTGTTTCTCCACTGTGGTTGTGTGCTTGTGTGTTGGTGTGTGCGCGTGTGTGTGTGTGTGTGTGTGTATGTGTGTGTGTGTGTGTGCTGATTCCTTCATGACCAGTGGAAAACACTATTATTGTCTCCCGTTTACAGGATGATCTGGTTTCAGTATCTGACAGAAACTACACATTGCTCAATGCAGATGATACTGACCTTTGTGCCTCAATTAGAGGATTAGAAACTCCAATCAAAGACCTTTTTCATGATATTATTAATTAATAGAATAGAATAGAACTTCATTGTCATTGTTGGAGAACAGTGAAAGGTAGTTATGCAGCTCTTGCATTGGCTCTAGGCAGCTCCCAAAATACAGAATACATTAAAAAAAATTGAGGACAAGAAAAGAACACAAAAGCATAGAAGCATAGCATAGAAGAAATACTGCAAGGAGTTACGCTAAATATACATTATTGCACTTAAGAAAATTAATTGGAAAGTTGGCGGCGGGAACAGATGTGAGCAGTAGGTGTGCTCAGTTCCTCATGGGTGAGTGTGTGTGAGTGGGTTGGAAAGGCCAGGTATTTAACAGCTTATGGATAAATGCTGTTTTTTAGTCTGTTTGTTTTTATCCTGAGTCACCGGTATATTTTCCAGATGGTAGCGGGGAGAGGAGGTGATTTCCAGTGTGACTGGGGTCCTTAAACATAAAAACAGCTGGCTTTCCACTGGAGACGGCCAGTGTAGATCTGTCTAGGGAAGGCAATTTGGTCCCAATCATCCTCTCCTCCACCCTTATCCCCCGCTGAAGGTCCTTCATGTCCTCTGCTGTGCAGCTAGTAACCCACACTGTGCAGCAGTGGGTCGGTAGAGTAAGCTCTCTATGGTGGACCTTTTGAAGTTTATCAGCAGGTGTTGAGGGAGGTGAACCTGCTTCAGCTTCTTAAGGAAATACAAACCCTGTTAGACTTTCCCCACCTGGTGAGAAATGTTTCTGGACCAGGTGAGGTCAGTGGAGATGTGGACACCAAGAAACTTAAAGCACTCCACCATCTCTATATCCTCTCCGTATGTGCAGGAGACGGAGTTCTCGGTGCGTTTTTTTTATCTCCTCCTCTGTCCGCTCTGTTAGACGTTGCAGCCAATCAGCTCGATAGCAGAGTCTGGTGTGATCAAGTCTCCTTTAATGTCATAGCACAGTAATCCAGGCATTGCGAGGTAATCCGAAGTCCCAGCTCATCCATTTTGTTGGAGTTGGTGAGAGAGAGACTCGGGATGGCCGGTTTGTGGGGTTTAGCCTTTGGCTTAGCCCTCCCTCTGCTTTCCCAGCCTCCGCTGTCAGCGCCATATCAGTGGGGGCATGGCGATCGTTACATCTAAGGGAGACCTCCCTATCTCTGGAAGGGATAAAGTCCCAACTTTTGTTGGTCAGAGCTCAGTGGCTAGGGTCCAAAAACATGAGCAGCTCCGCCCTGCTCTACTGCATATGTGTAACTGCAACTATATAGAAGAAAACTAAAGTTTCTAGAAAACTAAAAACAGACATAAAAACAAAAAGGTAAGTAAAAGCCGGTTTGAAGAGCGCCTGGCCGCTGCGCCTTTACGCGCCGCCATCTGGATGGTTATTACTCAGCATGGTTTCATACAAATTGCCACTCTATGTAAAAAATGGTCAATTTTCATGCTATTTGTAGGAAACAAACATGGTGATGGTGAACTCCTCTGCGATTGGAGCCGGGAGGATGAGGAATTGGTTGACATGAGGAGAGAGGTTGTAGTCTTTGGGTGCAAGTGAGCCGCAGATGAGAGGGGAGTGACCAGCCCGATTGATAATGGGTGAGACAGAATGGGAGTGTGTGGCTGCATGACAGCTAGGAGAGAAAGGAGAGATAGTTGTGGAGAGCTTTATTGTCTTCCTGTCTGAACTTTCGCTATATCTCCATTTCTATCACATCCTTTTGTTTGTTTTTTACATGTAATTGTTTTGCATTGATAGATAAAATATTAAAAAAAACATTAAGAATAAATAAAAAAGAAATACAGTAGACAAAAGAATGAGTATGATGAGAATCTTACTCAAGACAATATAACCATTTTTTAAATAACAAGAACAAGAAACATCCCATAATTTGAGGCTTATCAAGAACATGTTGTCGATCAAGCATTTATTTCCGACAAATTCTTCCCTGATGACATGATGACCCCTAATGAGCTAAACAGAGGTAGAGTGGTGTGGGTCCTTGTGTAATCATAGCAGGCTTTGTAAACTCTGGATTGGAGTTATGTGTTTCCAGGTGCCCCGGGGGAAAAAGCAGGGTAGGAAGTTACTTTGATCATGTCTGTGACTGTTCTCTGTCTGAAAAATCTCTTTAAGTGGATAAAAACCGATCGTCATGTCTCCATTGTGTAATGAGGTCTGTGTCAGAGATCCTTAAATGAAGAGTGGTGGACTCCAATGGCTCCTAATGAGGATCCAACCCAATAGCGTTATTATGAGCCCTCATCACCGTTTCACATTAAACACATAGCGGGAGAGGCCTTACACGGCTCTAAGATGTAGGTAAAGGAGTAGGCGAGGCCTCCCGCTGAATGCATTAGCATACTAATGACATGCAGGCTATATCTGGCCCTCGTTATTAATGCTGTGACGCAGCCATTATCTCCTAGAAACACAGTACCACAGCACGCATCCATAAACAGACATATACCTAGGATGTGCCTCTCTCCTCAGGCAAACCATCCCTGAACTGCTTCCTGCTTCAAAAACATCTCTTCTCTTACCCAAGTTTTCCCTTGTCGCCATCACGCACATCCTCCTCCTTGTCGGTCTTCTAACCCTACTGATCCGTCAGGATTTAGAGGGAGTTTTAAACTGCTGCCGCTCAGAACAGATCGCTCTCCGTTTACATAATTCCCTGCTGTGGCTGAGAGCGAAAACCTAATTATACCTTTCTTTCCTATATTCAATAGTCTCCCCTGATGGAAATGTGTGCTACTAACGACTGCAGACCGGGAAAATCCAACAATGTACTTGGACTGGTACTGTGTCAACCTGAACTGTTTCAATGTAGGAACCTGGACTTTTTCAATGTAGGAACCTGGACTTTTTCAATGTATGAACTTGAACTGTTTCAATGTATGAACCTGGACTGCTTCACTGACAGAACCTAAACTGTTTTAATGTATGAACCTGGACTGTTTCACTGACAGAACCTAAACTGTTTTAATGTATGAACCTGGACTGTTTCACTGACAGAACCTGAACTGTATCAATGTAGGAACCTGGACTGTTTCAAAGTATGAACCTGGACTATTTCAATGTATGAACCTGGACTGCTTCACTCTATGAACCTGGACTATTTCACTCCATGAATCTGGTCTATTTCATTATAATAGCCTGGACTGTTTCAAAGTATGAACCTGGAAAATTTCACTCTATGAACCTGGAGGGTTTCACTGTTAGAAACATGACTGGTTCATTGTAGAAACCTGGTCTGTTTCACTATATGAACCTGGACTGTCTCACTATATGAACCTGGATGGTCTCACTTTATGAACCTGGAACGTTTAACTCTATGATTTTACATTTATACTGTAAAGCCGTGAGAAAAGATAGGCGCATAAAAATGGTCAAAAAAAGAAAACAGAGTAAGAAGACGTCAACTGAATAGTCCCAGCAATAGAAGCATTCTGTCGTGGCAATAGATCTTAAATTCAATGTATATCGACAGCAGACATTCAGAGAATGACAGGTAAGAATATATTTGATGGGAAGCACATTAACCCTAAAGAAGCAGTACGTGTATGCTTACTCATCCGTAGTCAATTAGCCATTTCTGGGAGGAACATGGAGCAAATGCTCTAGAACCAATGCTTCTTGCATCCAACTCAAAACAATTAGTGAAAACTCATTTATTTACATAAACAAACGACACACATGGATGCTCAGTAAATGATTAGGATTAAATTAAGCTAGAGCTTAAGCTTTTTCAGGTAGGTGTAAAAGCAGTCATTAATTTTAGGAGAGGAAACAGTAGACGTATATCCATCAAAACCTGCTGCTGTGTACTGGGATGACAATCACTGCACACTGTTCACATTAAACAGCAATCATTCCACCCCAAATTATGGTATGTTGTGGTATTTTCAGTTAGTTTTTCGAAGGTAAAAGTAAAGGTTATTGAAAATGAATTGTTATTTATTTATAATTGAATACATCCATCCAGTTTATCACGCATCAATATATTATCTCGTTGGAACCAAATACTTCCATGTGTGTCTAGCGGAGTTTATTATAAGTATTATTATATAATGTTTATGTCAACCTCTTCATAACCTAATTCGGTGCATTATTTTTGTTTTAATATTAAGATTTTGTCCAAGATCGACCGTTTTAATATGGAGGTTCCTCCTGTATGTGCTATACACAGTTCTGAGATAGTGGCTGGTTTACAGCGGAACTAATTATTGAAACCCACTTGAGATTCACATGTAGCGTCGCTGTTAATGGAACTGAGCCTGCCACTGCGTGCATTCTGACCAACCCTTTTTGTCAGATCTCAAAGTGTCTGATAACATGTGATCAGCAAGTTACAATTTTAAAACTTTAGCATGAGCACAAAAGGAATATCTTGTTCCCATGAGACAATTATTGTGGGCTCACAAGAATATTGAGAGGGGGGCTTTTTTGATGCATGATGTCACACTTCAAGACCCAGTTATTGGCAGTTGCCTCCATATTCGGACCCGATGCGGGGAATTTGTCGGCAACATTCAGATTGTGTTAAAGTCAGGATGCAAAGCAGGGTATTACAAAATAAATCTGGTATGCGTTCACACATGTGTCAGAGTGGACCCATGTGATTGGATGGCCCAGAAAACATGTTTAGCCAGGTGGAAACAGGGCCAGTAACTCGATAACCCTGACGGACCACACCATCGGTACAGGGATGTTGTGTTTACCAGCATCTTGTTAGTACATGGATGTAAAGAGTTGTGGGATACGTGCCGGTGAAAACTCTGCCCTGCTTTCGAGCATAGCTGCAGGGTACTCACCGCTTACTGCCTTCATGCTCCGGCGGGCAGGTGTTGCTGCAGCATGTTAATGTGGTGTCTGAGCAGCACATCCAGGTTTATTGGATTTGGATCTAACCAGGCAGCAGGCATTTTAATCCAACTCCAAAGTGATTTTGTTTGTTTGCCACTGGAGATGTTTTCTTCTTTTTTTCACAGAGGTTTGGTCTTAGTCGATCCTTTTCTGCTTGACGAATATAGAGAGGTTTTTCCGAACTGCACAGCTCTTTTTTGTGCTCACAGCACTTCATCCTCGACTGGCTTGTGAATGCATCAAATGTTAGTCCTGTGCCAAGTCTACATTTGCAGCAGCTGACCTCAATTCTAGAGTTAATCTGGGTTGATCAATACACATGAGAAGCATCTCAATTCACTTTGATGTAACATGATAGAAAATGAAGCTAGAGCTGCGCCTGCATGGACCTCTCATCAATTTTCCATTCAGGGAGAGATAAGCGGCACAGGGGTCCCTTATTTATACAGAAAACAAAGATAAGTCCCAGTCAGATCAACAAGGCTTTAAGATCTCACAATCTGACACCAAATCAGGAAATAATAAATACAATCATAAGAAGAACTTTTGGAACAGAATATCTATTATTGTTTCACTCTAAACTTTCCCTCAGAGTGTAGGGAGGAATACAATTCTTGAGGGATCAATTATGTCTGTCAGATAGGAGAAATACACAAAAACTAGTTGATTTCATTAAACTAGGTAGCAGGGACAACCAGAGGGAGCTCAGAGACGAGGAGCTGCTCCTTTGCGTCAAGGAGCCAGGTGAGACGGTTCAGGCAACTGATCAGGACGCCTCCCGAGTGCCTCCGTTTGGAGGTTTTCCTTGAATGACCTGAACTAGATCCTGGGGTAGAACCAGCACTCGCTGGATGGACTATTTATCTTATCTGTTCTGGGAACGCCTTCGGGAATATGAATTGATGGTTGGATGGATGGATGATTGGATGGATTAATGGATGGATGTGTAGGAGGGTTGGACAAAGGTTGAACTTTCAAATGATGACAATGTGACTATTGTTAGCCGAGGACCGCAAGGCTACAAAAAAAATTGCCATATTGAAAAGCCAAACAATCAACAACCCTTGACATATTTGGCTTGACAAAACTACCTCCCAATCCAGAGTGAGTAAAGAAAACAGCACTGTCCATCCCCTAATAACTGTTAAAAACCTAAGACCAGACAACCTAGTGGAAAAAAAGACGGCTTCTGTTTTTTGATTTAAGCCCCTGGAATCAAGGTATGTGAGTCCCTCACAATAATCATAGAAAATGCATATGAATTACAAAATTCAGTTTAAAAATGGACATCCAAAAAAACACGGAGTGATGATAGATACATGATAAATGAATAGGAACTAAGTATTTTTACTCAAGCACTTTACTTTTCTACCTGTACATTACTTAAGTATTTCCATTTTATGCTACTTTATAACCCTACTTTCCTGCCTTTCAGAAGGAAATCTTGTACTTTCTACGGCACTACATTTGTCTGATAGTTGTAGTTACTAGTTACCTTTTGGATCTGTCTAAATGATTTTTAGACCACTGGTTGTTTTTGAATATTTTTTTCAGAAGTACCCCATAATCAGCACAAAACATTTTTATGGGTAAAACATCCCATAAAACACAGTGCTGTACCATCAGAATCTGATTTATTTATTGACACTTACAATCAGCGGTGGAGATTAACTAAGTACATTTACTCAAGTACAAATCTGAGGTACCTGAATAGTCGTCAACTATTTCCATTTACTTACTCCTACACTATTATATTTCATGTGTAAGTATTGTACTTTATGCTCCCCTGTACTTGTCTGACACTTATTACTAGTCACTTTTTTAAATTACAACTTTCATACGTTACGTAGAGATTTATGTGGTTCCCACAAGGCTGCAATGCTTGAAACAGATGCCGATAAATTCCCCAGCAGATAAAACTACTAAACAGCCAAAATACTTAGATTACCTCATCGTCTAACATCCACAACAGTAACATAGACCTACACATTACCGCGGCAGGTATGTCAGTATGACAAACCTTCTCTTATGTTCCTGAGAAAAATATGAGGGTACCCGCTTTGTGGATAAAAAATAGAGATATATGATCGAAAAATATATACAAAGGCATGAAATATGTAGAGCAAAAAATGCTTTGCTTCTTAAGAAAACTGTATGCAGTGAGTGGAACGTAATCAGTGTGTATTTACAGAGACTGGAGGGACAGGGAGCAATCAGGGGACTTGTTCCAAATAATATGAGCTCACACAGGCTGGAGTATGAGGTGAAGACTTACTGCTGGTTTATATTTACTTCAGAAGTTCCTAATTCCTTTGAATTGTGACCAGAAATGCTCCAGGGACCGGTTCTTGACCTCTCCAGCTCCCTGAGGTTTTAGCACCAAGCTGTGCTGTCGGCCCTTCCTGGCCAGCTCTTTCAAAACGTTTTAATTGACAGAGAAACACCTGTCTTTGTTCTTCTGGCAGGTTATTATCTGTGGGGAAGTCTGGGGGGGACCTGCCCAGTGGGATTCAGTTAGTGATTCTGTTAGTGATTTTCTGTTTCTGGTTGTGGAAATGAGATCATTATAGTGACAGATGATGATGATGATGAAGAAAAGATGCTGACAACCAGGCAAAAAGCATCAAAGTCAGCTTCTAAAGTGTGTGTATGTGTGTGTGTTGCAGAGAATTGTGAGTTCGCTTTGTAATGTCTAGTCCCTGAAAAGACAACACCACGTTGGTGTGTCATTTTAAATAGAGAATTGGGCTTCTGTGTTGAAAGAGGCGTGTTGTTGTTCGCGAGGTGGCTCTAAAGTCTTGTGAAGCGACATGCATCTTCATCGAGCAGCGCATTCAAAAAATAGATTAACATGAAACAAGTAATTTATCTTCACCGTTAAGTGCCGAGTGGTGACTTCCTGTTATCAGAGAGTAAGTTCTCCACAACTTGATCACATGTCAGTGGATTTTCTTGAAATGCAACTACCTAGCCTTTACCTGCTACTAGCTATTAAATGCTACTCACGGCTAACTACTACCAGCTAATAACTGGTACTGGCTGCTAACTACTACCAGCTACTAACTACTACTCGCTGCCACAACAAGCTGTTAGTTATGAATAGCTGCATCTTATTGCCACTAATTGCTAACTGCCACTGAATGGTAACTATAGCTAGCTGCTCCCTGTCACTAGCTACTAATTATCATTAACTGCTAGCTGCAACCAGTAGCTACTAGCTATGACTAGTTGCTAAATGCGACTAGCTGCTAACTGTGAGTAGCTACTAACCAATATTAGCTGCTACTTGCCACTTGCTGCCAACTGCAACTAGCTGCTTGCTAGGACCTGCTGCTTACCGTCACTAACTGCTAACTGTGACTAGCTGTTAAGTACCACTAGCTGCTAACTCCTCTTAACTACTATCTACGACTAGCTTGTAACCACCACCAGCTGCTGACACTCACTCAATAATTCTGTTCACCCCTAGCAGAATATCTCCTTGCTTTTAATTACTCATCCTTCCGCCTTTTCCACTTCCAAACTTCTTCATCACTTGTAGACATCTAAACTCTCTGAGTCCCCCAGTTAGCCGTCTTACAGGTGTTGCTCGCAGCTGTTGAGGTTTAATTAAGGCTTAAATTAAATCCGTAGCAGTTTAACTCCTTTCCGGTTACCAAGCAGGGAGATGGACAGAGAAAGGCATTTGTAATGCTGCTAACATCCCATCATGCCACCTTGTAGTAAATCAAATAAGAGCACTAATACATAATGCATAGGATTTTGGAGCCACATCTTGAAGAAAACCACAATTAGTGGCATATTAGTATTATTATCAACACACAGTATTACATTCTTCAATGTCTATCAAATGAACACCATTATAATTCCAAATTCTAGGACCAGGTTTTCGCGGTCAATGAGTGACATGATGACATGATGAGGGTCAAACTATCATGAATTCAGCAGAGATCTCTGGGTATAATCTAACCTTTATGGATGACCTGACAGTTACAACGACGTCAGTGCCGGGGTGCCAATGGATCCTCGAGGGGTTGGAGAAGTTCCCCGCTTGGGCTCGGACATGTTTCAAGCCTCCAAAATTTAGTGCCCTGGTGCTAAAAGAGGGGAAGTGACAGAAAAGTTCCGCTTCTCGCTGAACTGCGCCAAGATTCCATCAGTCACTGAGAAATCCATGAAAAAGCTTTGGCAAGACCTTTGATTGCACACCAATGGACATTGCAACCTTCAAGGCCACAAATCGGGAGCTGGAGGCATGGCTGACAGCAGTGGGTAAATTGGGACTGCCTGGTAAATTCAAGTCCTGGATTTGCCAGAACAGTGTCCTCCATCGGATCGTGTGGCCCCTGATATCGTCTGTAGAAGGTTTTGAGAGGAGAATCGGCCGGTACCTCTGCAGATGGCTAGGCCTGCCACAAAGCCTGAGTAGCATCGCTCTGTATAGCAAAGAACAAACTGAAGCTCGCCATTAGCAGCCTGAATGGGGAATTTATGGTTGCCCACAAGGAATACAGGGAGCCCCAAATCTCCAAGGCTGGCACTGTAGTCAGAACTGGTAGGAAGTGGAGTGTGCGGGAGGAAGTCGAGCAAGCTGAGTAACATTTTATACACAGCGTGCTGGTCGGCCCAGTGGAATCTGGATGTGCAGGGCTGGGTAGTGTTCTAACTATGCGCCAGGACGAAGCCCTGGGAAAAGATAAATGCTAACTGGTCCAAGAGGAAGTGAGAGCTGGTGTGGAGGAACTGCGTGCTAGCCAGATTTTGGGAATGAGACAGCAAGGCGCATGGACATAATGGGAACAGTATGTGGACCGCAAGATCTCCTGGTCTGAGCTTTGGCAACCTGAGCCTCACCGGATCAAGTTCTTGATTGCATCCATCAATAACATTCTACCTGGCCCATCCAACCTCTACTATTGGGGCAAGGTTGACACACCGTCATGTCCTTTGTGTCTCAAGAAAGGAACACATCCTCAGGTGTTGCTCAAAAGCCCTGGGAGGTAGACACTACACCCTGGCGCACCAACCAGTTGCTGGAGGCGACAGCAAAAGCCATCTACAAGGGCATTACCTAGGGCAAGCCTCTCCGACCGGCAAGGAAGGCGACTGCCTTCGTCCAAGCAGGGGAAAGCCTAAGCCCCAGCCAAAGGGTGCAGGAGGATTCCTTGCAAGTGCCCCGGACTGGCAGAGGAAGGTTGACCCGTGGAAATAGCAACGATTCTCAGAGCACATCGCTGAAACCACCCTGAGACCAGACATAGTGCTGTTCTCGGATTTATCAAAAGAGGTGGTCCTACTGGGGCTGACCATTCCTTTGGAGGAGCAGATGGAAGAAGCAAATGAGAGGAAGCGCGCAAAGTACACTGACTAAGTGGAGGAGTGCCGCAGGCGCGGCTGGTGTACATGATGTGTGCAAATTGATATTGGTAGAGAGGATCTGCAGCTCGGTCTCTCTACAAAGCATACAGTCTGCTGGACATCACAGGGCAGCTGAGAAGGCCTCTAGATTGCTGTGGATCCAGAGGGGCGATCCTTGGGTACATTCTACTTTGACACAAGGCGGGACCTGATTAATCCTGATTGGGTCGCCTGGGTCAGGGTGTATGATGTTTAAAGACTCAAAACACTCAATGACCCCACCTTCCATCACTTGACCATACGTCTTACAGCATCAGTAGATGTATTCTGAGCTTCCTCTCCAAAACAAGGGGATGTGGTGATAAAAACCCATGACAACATAGATTAAAGCTGGTTTAAGTTAAAAATCAGTGTCTCTCCAAATGCATTCTGGTAGACACAGGACGTCCAGGAGGGTTGTTCAGAGTCAGGTGACTGCTTACATTAGTTCACTTTCTTAAATCCTCGATGTATAATGGAATCGTCAATGCCGTCGCCATCGATCCATGGTGTTAACGTGATAACTCAAAAACTATTTTGTGGATTATTTTCAAATTTTATACCCACATAGACATAAGTGTAATGAAGAACTTGAGTGTTTCTGGGAAAGGTCAGCTTTATGTGTCTAACATTGGAGGGACCTTTATTTCCAATTTTGTTTTGCCATAATTTCTAAATCTGTTTTGTCCAACTTTGGTGCTTATGAATTGGCTCGAGGAGATCTATCTTGTATACATTGTGTTTCACATAAATAGTTAATCTTTTACTGACTAGACGGAGCTTTTTAGGGAAAACACTGTTTTCTGCAATAACTATCGAACGGTTGGACAGATTTAGTCCAGATTTGGTGCATATTAACCGACTCAACAAGACCTACTTTGGATTAATCATATTTGAACTGAAAAGTTCACATTTTATTCACTAGGTGGAGCTTTTTATAGGATAAACGCTGTTATCCAGACATCCTCAAAAACTATTTTGTGGATCATTTTCAAACTTACTGCATTGATTTTGGGAAAGGTCAGCAGTGTATTTCTGACACTAGGGGAGCTTTATCTCCAGATGTTTCCCGCACATTACTTCTTAAGTTGGTCTGATTTAGTCCAAATTTGGTGCATATGAATCAACTCCAGGACATTTATCTTGGAATGCTTGTACAACAAAGGAGGTTGCGAACTTTTCGGGGATTTACCCTTGCTGTCGGGGATAACAGCATAGGTGTAGTTTCTCTAATATTCGATAGCTGGAATGGATATAGTGTTAAATAACCAAGATTGAAAAAGTATCCCTAATGTGACTTCAGATAGAAATAAGCTCTGAATGTTTAAATGCTTGACAATCAAAAACTCAATGCTGACTGGCTAACTTTGTCTAAAAGACACAACTAAGCTACTGATGTGTGGTGCAGAGATGAAGGCACTGTAAACCCTGCACAAGGAAGTATGTGGGACGCTCCCCCAGCAGGAATGTGAGAATTGATCTGCCACCTCCCTTCACTGATGGCAGGAGTTTTCACAGCTGGGTGAGATATTTAGACATTGCTGTCAGGATGTGGAAAGCGGCAGTGGCTGCAGTGGTGAACTTATGAGGATTCTCATTGCTCACTTGAGCAAATCGGCTTTTTTGCTATGAGACAGGCTTCCAGATACAAAATAGAATCTTTATCAACAAGATTCCTCAACTTTCTCTGAGGATACATATCAGAAGCCCGTGTTACACAGATATCAGAGAGGGGGGTGAGATAAATGCTCACATGGGCCATCTTGAAAAGGCACTATGGACTATCAAAATGTTTCATTGTGAACACTAGCTGGGTTTACATAGACACCTTTCTCCATTCACAATGAAATCATTCCAAAAGAATATTCCTGTTTGACTTTTTGCATGACTGGTGATCTAATCCAAAAACGGTGTTTACATGAGCCGATACATCAATCGGAAGAACTGTCAACAGCTGTTTAACGAGCTCAAAAACAACCAGTAGATGACGAGTTTTATCAGAGGGTGGGTGTCTGTCATTTGATCCAGGCAGTTTTTCCTTCCATTGTGATGCTTTAATTGAACAAACAGATTGATAATAACTTATATTTACTTCTATAGCCTGCTGGAGATACGAGGGAGGAATGGAGGGTGAGAGGAAAGGCTTTCATACCACACCCTTGTTGGTACCTCAAAATGGTTTTTCTCTGACTAACGTTACCTCAGACAGCATATTATCAAATATGAAGTTATTAGTGAGGTTGTGTCGTGTGGTAAACTATCCAGAAATATTATTTTAACATCAACATCATCTGACTTAACGTTTTAAGCAGAAACTCCTCACCCACGGCTTTTATTCTGAAAATCCAGATCAACCGATGAAGAGAGACTTTCACAGAGGTCTACTTCATTCATGCTCAATAAAAAGTAGGAGGGTCTGATCCACTTTGTGTCTGTGTGATCCATGCATAAACCTAAATTTGCAGATTATAAAATGACCTCTTAAAAGTTATCCAACGTTTTTAATTTGTCCACAGCATTCGTCTATCACGGCACGGTGTTGAGTTAATTATTTGTTATGTATCCCATTCATTTTTTGAGAGTTTGTATTAAAAACAAATTCTCTGCTGTGGTAATTAAATGACAGCATTGCACACATGAGTAGCACCGCTGGGCACGCACTCACCGAGGATTATCCCTTAACACCATTTACATGCAGCGGTTGTATTTCCAAAAGGACTTAGACTATCCCCTTGACAAGGAATGAAATTTCACTCGGAAAAGGCCTCATTCGTAAGGGGGTGTTTACATGCAGTATTTTCTTTGTGACTAGACTTCTTCTTCCAAATCTATTCGGAATTAGGCTGTCCATGTAAACCCACCTACTGACATGTGCAGATTCAGCAGTAATCAACATTCTTCAACTGTCATAGAAGAGTTTAACAGTATATGAAATTATAAACCTGCTTGTAGGCCTGTTTTAAAGTTCTGCTTTGAATTTTGGGTGTGTTGTGTCTTAGGATCCACCATGCAGCTTACTGAAATCCAAAGACAATTCCCATTTTAAAGACTTCGACAGGGGAGCCATGCCCTTTCCGAATGCACGTGTAAATTTGGCTGTGACTGTAGCTCTGACTCAGAGCTAAGAGATAAAGACACCAAAAAATCTAAATCCCACAGAGAGACATCTGCATCCCTTTAAACATGGTGGCTGTCTGCTCTGTGCTGTTATTATCACTGTGCAGCAACCCTCTGAGAGCATTACACCACTACCACTGCTATTAAACAGGCTTACTGCTGTGTGTGTGTGTGTGTGTGTGTGTGTGTGTGTGTGTGTGTGTGTGTGTGTGTGTGTGTGTGTGTGTGTGTGTGTGTGTGTGTGTGTGTGTGCGTTTGTGTTTGTGTGTTAGTGTGTGCCTGTGTGTGTGAGAGAGAGACAGTTTTAAGGGTATTAAGATAAATTATCATAGCGAGACAGACCAGCTGGGAACATCTGCCAAAAACCCCTGCTGCTCACAGAGAGGGACATGAGGGGCAGGAAGGGTGTGGCTAAATTATGATATGAATGTGAATACTCAAAACACCTGACAAAATGTTTTGGGATATGACAAAGAAGAAACTAGGCCTAAGCTGTCCTCCCCAACTGCAAGGGAATAAACTCCCGAGTCCCCTGCATTGTACAAGCAATCCACCTAATTGAGCTCCTCAAATTAAATGAAAATTAAGTGAAATCATGTCCAAAAAACTGTTTTTTTCATACAAAAGCTTCCAATAGTGAGTAAAATATGGGGTATTCGAGTAAAATATGATGTATAGAAGATATATCTCCCGCCGCCGATTAATATGCACCAAATTTGGAATAAATCAGACCAATGATTAGGAAGCCACATCCAAAAACTGTGTTTTTCATTAAAAGTGCATAAAATATACATTTTTACAGTATGATATATACGATATAGATCTCCTCAACTTGAGTCATATGCACCAAATTTTCACCTAATTTTCCCTAAATCATGCCAATTAGTATTAAAAAGCAGAAATTTTCGTTAAAAAGCTCCCCCTAGAAGCTTAAATATGGAATATCAGAGTAAATTATGGCAAATACAAGATAGACCTCTTTGAATCATATGCACCAAATTTGGACTTAATCAGGCCAACTGTTGTAAAATGATGGTCTGGAAACCTTTGGGGATGAATACCCCTAGTTAATGAAATACACAACGTTGAGACTATTTGAAGTTTCAGCTTTTCCTTTTCTGATTGTAACTCTACATGTGTCACAAAGTTGCCTGAAAGCAGCAAGGCTGAATTTAGAATTGTTTTCCTGGCTTATGCTCACACCACATTGCCCTACTAAAGTTGCACGGATGAAACTATTTTCATTTTTCATTTTGAATACTTTTAAAGGTTGTTGTGACTTTATAGAGGTTACCTCTCATAATGCCCAGAAAAAAGCTCCAAAACGCTGACATTTAAGAAGCCGGGTATGGCAATCTTTTACTTTTTGTTGCAAAATGACAGAAATTATTATTGAACTTGACTGTCAATATATCATAATAATTTATATTATAATAATATATTGTTGCGCAATTTTCACTCAAACGGATTAATCAATAAATCCTGGCAGCTCTAATTCACACACACACATTCTCATGCTAACAGCCCTGCAGCACCTGGACATTTGCCACACTGCTAAGTAACAGATGCTATGGGATATTTGCCTAAAATAACATCTAATGCAGATTAAACCAGAAACACACACACACACGCAAACGCACACTGACAAACACACCACCATGCACCGTGTTTCAGGGTGCAATCAGCTCACACAGTGAAATGGCAGCGGCCAAAAATTCCAGTACTCTCTAGGCTGCCTTAAACAGCAAGCCGCCTGCCAAAACATCTGGTTCTGGTTTTGGCATGGTCGGACGCAAGAATGACCATATTTACACACTGTTTTGCACATGTTTGTGATGGTTTTTTCTCATTTAAATAGACATCTAGTGCTGAGCGTGTTCCAGGTCTTCTCTACCTGATAGTCTTTCTTTACAGGCAGTTTGTTGGTTTCCAGAGCGTCAGGTGTTGATGAACTTCCAGGGACTTTAAAAGTGCTGCTGCTTTCACTTGCCTATAAGGGTCTTTAATCTTCGGCAGTAAACAAGTTTATGGGCTTCGTTTATTATAAGATTCTACTTATTAGAGAAAACATTCATCATGACCCGCCCGCAAATTATACTAATTCACCTTCAAACATTTGTAACATAGAAACTGCATCAATACCTGATGCGTACATATACATTCTCACATTCCTAAATCTTTCCTATACTGTTATAAATATATTGTTATATTATATAGCGTTTATTATTCTTATTCGTACTTTCTCCCCTTAGAGATCAACAAAGAATTTCTGATGCTGGTTCTGATACCCCATCCCAACAAGGACCTTTCTCTTAGATTCCATCCCAACTAGGACCTGCCTCCTAGTCCCCATCCCAAATAGTATCTTTCTCTTTGACCCCATCCCACCTTGGACATATCTTTTAAACACCATCCCAAATAAGGTGCTTAAGGAAAGTTTACACGTTGTCAGCTACTCTCTATTAGCACTGATCAATCCTTCTTAAATAACAGGCTTTGTACCACAATCCGTCAGGGCAGTAATATTTAAGACACTTCTTTAAAAGCCTACTCTTGATCCAGAGGTTTTATCAAAATACAAGCCGATATCTAACTTCTATTCCTATCTTAAATTCTGGAGAAAGCAGTCGCCAATGACAAGACAATGGTTTATTTGGTGATTTCCAGTCGGGTTTTAGTGTGCATAATGGCACAGGAGTAGGACAGGTCAAAGT
Organism: Lophius piscatorius; assembly: GCA_009660295.1. Lineage (NCBI taxonomy): Eukaryota > Metazoa > Chordata > Actinopteri > Lophiiformes > Lophiidae > Lophius > Lophius piscatorius. Next base: position 14,002 of record VRLP01002075.1, on the reverse strand, counting down.
TACAAACAACCTCTAACGACATCAGAAGAGGGAATTGTCTCTGTACTGGTCTTGTTAAATCTTAGTGCCACTGAACATCACATTCTATTGCAAAGAATGAAACCATTAATTGGAATTAAAGGCCCTGCATTAAGTTATTAATTAATTTGTTAATGATGAATCCCACATGCACAGTAAAGTTACTCATGGAGTTATGGAATAATTCTGCCTGGAATAATACACTCCTTAAAAAAACATGACCGGCCTCATGTTGTCAGAGTGTGTAGTTCTTGGAGGATGAAGGTATTGATGCCAATGACTGGTCCTCCTTGTCCCTGAGCATGAATCCACCTGAAAACCTCTGAGACGTTCTGTGTCGATGCATCAGACGCCACCACCACTGACCACAGACTGTCCAGGAGCCCTGATCCAGGTCTGGGAGCAAATCCCCCAGGACACCATCCTCCATCTCATCAGGAGAATGCCCAAATGTTTTCAGGCGTCCCTATGGCATGTAGGGCTCAAACACACTCCTGTGTCACATTATGAGTTGTTGTGATGAAATAGTATATAACTTTGATCTTTGGTGTGATTTAGAATCCAGCCCTTAATGGTTTAATGATTTTGATATTTATTGCTCTATCTTGAATAATTTTGTTATAAACAAATTACGCAATGTATATCAATAAATATTTTCAACTTGAATGTTTCTGTCATCGAGTTCCGGACTGTGATTTAAGTGTTCCCTTAGTTTTTTTGAGCAGTGTATTATTCACAATAGATATTCTGACTTTAGGTAAAACTAACAAACGTCCGTTGTTACACAGATGACACACAACTATGCTCATCAATGAAAGCAGGTAAAACTAATCATTTAAATGAACTGCAGTTTTCTGTTACTTAATTAACTTAACTTAATTCAGATAAAGCTGATGTTACAGTGCCGGGACCCAAACACCTCCAGAAATATCTGATAATACAGAATAAGTACTCCGGATTTCAATACCTCGACTTCCAGCATAGAGTGTGGATACCCGACCCAACCCAAGCCGATATGTCCCATCAAAACTTTATGGGCCAGGCCGGGTTCTGAGAAATATTTTGAAATTGGTTAGGTGTTCTCTAGCACTTCTGCGAAAATTCTGGGATTTATTTTCTATCAGTATATGTCCTTTGACTTCCACTCGGGGATCGAGGAGCAGACATTCTCTCAGAGGATTAAGAGTTTCCACTTTGATAAAGCATACAATAAAAGCTGGTGTAAGACAGTCCTTAACTATGCTGCAACAGGATTTCCCATGATGCACTGAACCTCTCTCTCCTCCACTTCTCTCTCCCAAGCTACTCATCAGTGTGTCATTAATGATTGTTACTAGCCTGCAGTTTCCCATGGATCATGGCTTGAGCTACTTAATGCTCACTGATGATATTATTATTATTATTATCATTGTTATAATTATGAAAAGCATAATTCCAGGCGTTATTATTATACTTGGTAGCACTTTCTACGTTATTTACAGTATTGTGTGTAAAGGATAGCACAATTTTTTTCCTAAGTTTCTCTATTGTTCGTCGTTCCATATATATGCTCCAAGAAAATCTGTAAGATATAACCTAACAGACACAAATGACTGTATGTTTTCTGTGTCGGATTATCTATCTTCTAAAAGTTTCTGGTTTGCCAAAATGACAGAGGCTGCCTGGAAGGTATGAAGGAAATCCAATAAATTATGGTGAACACTGGAAAATAGTCAGCAGTAATGTAAAATATATGTGATTTGTAGTTAAGGGGCTACTAAAACATGCAAAAAACTGGTATGGTCCATTAAAATGAGAGGAAGGAACGCAACCGGAATGAAGAAGAGAGAGATTTGGCCTCTGATGGAGTGAAGGGTGCTTAATTTAAAGCTCACAGCTCTCCAGGCATCTTTCCATTATTATCAGTGCAGGGTTCTTTAAAAAGAATCAAGCATGAGATAAACGAATAAAACAGCAGCAGCAGCTGTGAAAAAGTAGGACAGGGATGATGGCATCAGTGTGAAGACCACGCCGGCATGGACAGGAAGGATTTTCAATGGACTCCATTCAGTATCTACCTGTGAGGAAAACATTCCTCACATGCAAGGACATCAGGGTAATCTGCCGTCTGTGGTGCTCAGAACTCAAAAAACAGTTCCATAGCGTCCCTCAATATGCGTATTTGAAATACCTCCGCATGTACAAATGCTAAATTACCTGTTCTTGGGAGAAACTTTAAAATGCTTCCATTGATGTCGTAATTTGCCATCATATTTGTGGGTTTATATTGTAAGACCATTATAAATTAAGTAAAAGAAAAACACAAACATGAATGCATATGTGTGTGCGTATGCAGCACGACATCAACTCTAGATCGATGCCATAGTAACCAAGGCTTGAATACTATTATGCTTCGTCATTTTTTCTGAGAGGAATTGCATGTCACATCATTTGCACTGAAAATGAAACCTGAACATATTAGCAAGTAAAATAAAGCAGGCAAAGTCTCATGTCATTTTCTTTGTGAATGCAGCATTCAGGTTTATCTTCTGGCCAGGACACGCCACAAAAAACAGCCCCTATATTTCGCTGTTTTGAGTGTTGGTGTTCAACTGAGTTGAGGTAAGGGGCACTGTTGGAACAGAAAACGACTGCAACACTGCCAAACTAAAACCTGGTCTCGAATCAATGGTGCAGGATTTTTCCCACTATTTTATGGGGGCTGCATCTGAATTGGCAACAAAGGCATGTTCACAAAGTTTCTAAAAAACTAACCTCTGAATCTGCTTGTACATTTTCATTCATCCCCCCTGACAAAACAACATCAATCAAACATTTTTTTTAAAGTGTGCTTACTAGATGAGAGGCTTGCGGCAGAGCACTAGCGCATCGTAGAGCACACACACTCCAAACACAGTGATGCCCGTCTCCTTGACCAGCATGGCGCAGGTGCCCAGCAACAAACTGGCAAACAGACAGCACGCAGATACCGTGGTGGGCAGGGAGTCATCAGAGACGCATAAACCAACGCTCCTGACGGAAAGACAGAGGGAGAGAGAGAGTAAGAGAGAGAGAGTAAGAGAGAGAGAGGATCTATAACATGTTAGCTACAGCTGAATCACAAAGAAACGATAGCAGGAGCACAACAAAGCAGGTGTGTCCTACTTATGAGACTGCATCCTTCAAATGACGTGGTCTCAGAGGAGAGTCCACTCCTGTCGACCAGAGACACTGGCAGTTGGAGTTGATTTGTTTATGAGTGTTTGACCACATAAAGATGACCACATAACTACTTTGTGTGTGAGTCTGTAGGTCAATGGGGAGCAAAATGTACAATTTTGAATATGTTTCAGATTTGACACGAGATTTTGTATAGTTTGAGAGACAAAAGCGGAAACGCTGCGATAGCCTAACATTGTTACATTAAAACATTTTCCAAAGGCTGTCAGGTCAAAATTATTTCAAAAACACAGTATCTATGCTTTTTTAAAAATGTTTATTTTTAAGACTGATTTTATCCTTTTATCTGACTTGAATTAACTTAACTGATTATCTGAATTGTCTTTTCCTCCTTTAGTAATGTGTTTTTAACTTTTTCTGTCTTAATGCCTGTTCAGCACTGTGGTCAACCCGCGGTTGTGTCGTGTGTAGCTTTCCACTCTCAGGAAATGACTGACATTATGCATTTGTCAACGACTAACGCTTAAATTCCAGCATTGGTCATAGTCTTCTTCATCTGTTGCTTTTCAGCAGGCTAAACAACGTTGGCTCTTGCATTTTTTTTCATTTTTTTTTTTCTCAGTAGCGACACAATGAGAAACCATAAAGGAAGCTAGATAGACTTTGTTATTTAATGCCATATTTATATGATCATGTGATCTCCTGTAAAAATCTGAATATTATAGATGGACAATTTACCAATTTTTTTTTAAGACTCAGGGACAGACTGGTTCAGAGTGACAAATCGTATGAAGGCTGGTTCATGTACTCATTTAATCTATTTTTTATTGTATGTGTCTGTCTGTTCTTATTCTTGTATTCTGGTGGGGCCTTTAAACTGAATGCATGCCAGCCTATGCCAAGGAATTTGGTGTCCTTATAAAACAGTAAAAAAACAAGTTTGTGTGTGTGCGTGTCTGCGTGTCTGTGTGTGTGCGTGGGTATGTGGGTGTGTAAGGCCTGGATGAGTGGAACACAGTCACCTTACCTAATATAAGAGAGGAATGTCAGTAAAAACAGCAGACAGGCCAAGACATCAGCCCTGCCCACGATTCCAGACACCTGCAACACACAAAGAGGTATTTTAGCACTCAAGCAGCTATGGTGAGGAAACGGGGTCCATGTGGAACCCATCATTTTTCTGCGCTACAGAGAAAAGTGCAGCTTGACCTGCCATATATCACTATGTGTCTCTATGGAATGTGATGATGAACATAAAACCTGACAGCTGATTGGTTGTGAGTGTGGACTGGACAGGAGCCCATTAGGACCATTAAAGCCTTTCTATAATATTTGCAATCGCACATATGCTGCTGAAGTGGTTCTCTATGAAGAGACACTATCGACATCCGGTAAGAAATCTAATAACAGAATTCTAAGAGTTACATCCGATAACGATTACCTGAATGTTTTAGAGTTTCTCCAATCATGTAAAAGAAACCCATCCATTTTTACAAAAATTGGCGGTGGGGCATAGTCGCGATAAATACTAAAGATTGCTCCTCCGTGGTGGATGTATAAACCCTAAAAAGTCATTCTAGGGGGTTTTGTCCATTATTGAAGATTTTATCGACCGTAATTCTGTTGCTTCCTTCTAGTGTACTTGAATTCCAATGCACCATATAAAATACTGGATGAATATTCATATTCATAAACTCCCTCCTTATCTCTCAGAGCTGCTTTATTGTTAGCTAGATGTATTTTTTTTACTTACTTGGGTTCAATAATTATATCCTAAAAATAAGGATGTCATTGATTCTGAGCATAAATAATGTCTACCTCGGAAACTGATGTGAGTTGGCGGAGGTTTGCGCTCAATGAGAGCTTTCTAGTTGATTATGTCATACTTCAAGATGCGATCATCGGGTCGTTAATAATAATAATAATAATAATGCATTTTATTTCTAGAGTGCTTTTTCAAAATACTCAAAGATGCTTCACAGGCAGAGATAACAAAAAAAACATTTTGAAGAAAGTTATATTATGACATCCATTGAGAAATAAAGAGACATAAAAATTAAAGACACATCTGAAAAGGTGAGTTTTGAGTAGAGATTTGAACTTTGAAGGTTCAGGTGCAGCCTCAAATGTGTTTGGAGGGCGCTCCAGAGGGAGGGGTCGGTTACCAAGAGGGCACTATCACCCCAGGTCTGCTGCTTGGTCCTGAGTGTTGTAAAGGGAAGGTAGCATAAGGGTGGAGGAGGCCCATGAAGTAGGAGGGGGGCCGGGTTAATGAGGGCCTATATTCCATATTTGGGCCAGATACAGGGAATATATCCACAATAACCAGATCATGTTAAATTTGGGCTAAATCCTGTCTACTGAACTTAAGTTCACCACAGGGCCAACATGCTCACATGCACACCAAGAGAGAATTTAAGTCATCTATTCACATTGGTTGCATATCTGTAGTACTGTGGCTGAAAGCTGGAGCACCCGGAGAGAACCCAAGCAAACGCAGGAAGAAAATATACAGAACGGCCAGGCAGAGGTGAATTTAAACCTGCTACCATCTTGCTGTAAGGCAACTCTGCTAGTATCTGGATATTATCATGTATTTCACATGTGAGCATGTTCACAGTTATACATTCTACAAAAAATGTAAATGTTAAACCTTATTACTACAAGTGAATTAGCCCAAAATAGATTACAGTATTTTTATGTGACAGTCTGGCCATCATACTGTCTGTAGCTGCTGACCCCTGTTTTAAATGAAAAGTCAGAATCCTCAAAGTCTTTAACCTCTGGAAACCTCAGAGATTTGTAGAAAACAGTTTTCATCCCCCCAGTTGAGGAGACATTTAAATGGAAACATACTCCAATCAGCCATAACAATAAAACCGCCTGCTTCCTATTGTGTAGGTCTCCTTTTGGGCGACAGAAACAGTTCTGTGATGTCACTCGGTCTTCTGACAACTTCTCTACCGCAGCTTTTCTGTGGGATCAGACAACATAGGCTAGCCTTTACTTCCCACATTAGCCAATCATGAAAACAACAATTAGTCATTGTGTAGTGATCTACACATTGTGTAGTGATCTACACAATAACTAATTCTGAAAGCATTTCAGTTGCATTGCATCAATTTCTTTTAATTGTAAACTACAAGGCGGATCACGTGTTCATAATTATTGTTTCCGGTTAATTTTGCAATAACCTGTTCTTCAACTCTGGTTTAATTGGCATGAGAAACAGCAATTATAATCGGACAATTTAGTTGTCATTCGAATCCTGCTCAGCTCTGCCAGACGCCTCCACAGCTGGGATGTTTCAGGATGTAAAGAGTGTACAGAGCTGTTATCCTCCCGTCTGCAAAGTTATTTACAGTATGTGTTGCCTCTCTTCTTAAATGCGGAGGCGCTTCGCCATAGAGTTGATGAACAGTGTCATAGTCTGGCAGAGGGGCAATAAAGCCGTCCAGACGACACTGATAAAGAGCTGAGGAGAGGAATGGCAAAGGAGGGCAGTAGGGGAGAGGGAACAGCAGAGGGATAGGCAGTGGGAAGGGAGGGAGGAGGAGGGTGTGAAGGTCTGACTCAATGGTCTGTTCGTGTTTTGCTGGCATGTTTCAAGTTTTAAAAGCATAAATATGTCTCTCCCCTCCCCCTCCTCCCGTCGCTTTCACACCACAAACAAAACATTTCTGGTCTAACAGTTGAAATAGAAACGTCTGTGGTTTGACTTACAGCATCCAAACCAAGCTAAATAAGCGGAAACTATTACACCAGAGTCTGTTTAACTAAAGCCATCCATCCATCGAGTAGATTGCAGTAGGAGCAGGTCAAGCAAGGTATTCAAGAAGTCTAGTTAAATATATATATATATATATTTATATATATATATTTGATTTTCTTTAATCACTTATCTTGTGCAGGGTTGACGGGGGTCTGGAATTTACCCCAGCTGACACTTTACAAGAGTCAAGTTAAATCCTGGTCACTAGCTCATCAAAAGGTTGAAACATTAAGACAAACAACTATTGATACTAACATTCACACCACATCGCCTGAATTTGGAGTAACCAATTCTCCTCCCTTGTATGTTTTTGGACTGTGGGAGGAAGATGGAGTTCCTGTTATTCCTAATGTTATGGTTGATCGCTGTTTATTTTTCAGTAGAGTTCAAAAGTCTGAGCAGGTTGTAGCATATGTTCCGTCAGCTACAGCAATGTTTTGCGGTGTAGTTAAACCTCTAGGAATCATTGAGATGGAAGGATATTTATTCTGACTGTTGTGATAGAAGGGGTGTGTGTGTGTGTGTGTGTGTGTGTGTGTGTGTGTGTGTGTGTGTGTGTGTGCGTGTGTGTGTGTGTGTGTGTGTGTGCGTGTGTGGGTGTGTGTCGGAGGGCTGAAGATGAAGATGAAAGGGAACAGAGCGTAGGAGTCATTGAGGAGTCAAGAGTGATTGAAGAGGAGAAAGATAAAAGGAGGATTCAAGACAGAGGACAGGCTTCACTTATCTCTCTCTCTATCTACATGAATTTAATATCTGCATGTGAAGCCTCTCTCTTCTCCAAACACACAGACACACACACGAACAAAAGACAGTGAATAAAAACATGTTAGGAATGTAAGAAAAGCTGTCCGTCTGTTTTAGGTCTGGGTGTCAAGGCAACCTGGAGTGTAGTCAGAAAATAATCTGACTTACTGTAACACTGATTGTGTCTACATGTGCGGGTTCTTCCTCAGTAAGCAGTTTGGAAAGGTGACCTTGAAGACAACAGTTTTTAACATTTTTAACCCAACAATAATGTGAGATTCTCAGCTCTGAGCCTTTAGATTGGGGGACTCTAAATGGGCTCTTGGAGGGCAGAAGTTGGGACTGTTTGTTCAAAATCAGAATCAGAGGAGATACTGTAGACGTATGAATTGGGATTGCAACTTTAAGTTGATTAAATGCCCTCCCCTACTCTGAGACAAGAGTCATAACAGCTCTCTTCCTCCTGAGTCAAATTCGCCCGCATTGAATCCCTGAACTGTACCTTCTCTTTACTTCCTCTTTTGTGGACTCTGCTCTCTGAACTAAAATATGTAACATGTTCTTATACACATCCCCAGCTGGATTATTAAGGTTTGATTGTTCAGGGTCAACAGCTAAATAATCAAGAGGAAGAAGACTTCCTCTTGATTATTTGGCAGCAAACCCTGCTAGATGTAGCAAAAGTCCAATGTCCATGATGGTGAGTAAGTCAGGGAAAATTGACTCCTTTGTTAGTTCCATTATTTTCAATATTGATGATATCAGAGCCAATCTGTATATCACTAGAATGTTAGAAGGAGGCTGTAGCTCAGGAGGTAGACCCCCAGCTGGAATGATGGCAGTTGAATCTCCATCCCTGCACCTGCATGCTACATGTCACAAGGTCCCTCAGCAAGACCTTGAACCCTAATGTACTCCCCAGACGCTTCACATGTCCTGCCCACGGCCCTGTATGTATGTCCTGTATGATAAGAGTGTTAATAAAGACTAAATTATTATTATTATACGCATTGATTATTATAATATCCAGTGTATGCACCTGGTAAAGGTACCCGCATGGGGGCTGTTTACACATCAAAGTAATCCTGATCACATTGACCATGGTTTGTATCAGGGTTAACAATTACTTCATTCACTGTCCATAAAAAAAGGGAGCTCGGTGAGTCTGTTGCTGTTTTAGTATGGATCTTTATACTTGGCATAAGTCTTCCAGCAGTTTTAATTTGTTTGCCTCTTCAGTCTATCACGGCTCCTGCTGACAGTGTTTCGTGGATGTGTTTGTAGAGTTCATTATTTCTTACTTAATTGAAACAAATCTCTCTGCAGTGGTCTAGTTCTTTGATCGCACGCATTGTGTACGTGAGTTACTGCGCTGGTCACACGCAGACCAGGAGGTATTCTAGTCCACTGTTTACATGGTGCAGTTATCTTTCTGATTGGTTTAAGAATTGATGATTGAATTAATTGTCATATGGTTTGGGTATTTTCATTTGGAATGAGTTGTTAATATGGAGTATTTCCGTTCTGTGGTCCGTCTTATCCAACACATTGACTTTAGAACAGGGTTGTTTTGGGCACTGGAGCAGCTGTTTGCTGCCGTCTCAAGAGAACAATGCACCAACAAGTCGCCTAACCAAATCCCATTTTTTTCATAATTACACTAAATGAATCAAGATGCAGGAAAAAAAAAAAAACACGAGCAGGGACATCTGCAATTCTTGCCGCTTTGCTCCAGGTAGAAGCTCGAGGCAAAAGAGTAATTGATGTCTGATTTGTGCTGAGAAAGTCTCCCTTTGCTGATCAGAATCTATTTTCAACAATTAAATGATAGTTGAAATACCCCTTTAATCTAATCAAAGTCTTTACGGGATGCATTGTAAATGTAACTCAACTGTTAGTGTGATAAATACTGGGAGAAATCATTCCATCTGGATGAAGGCAGCATGACAAAGAGGAGAGGGAGGAAACATCATCATGTGTCTGCCTCTCCCTCTCCCTGTGTCTGCTTCCCTCACATTCAAACTTCTTACATATTTCTGCAGGAATCTGAGCTTAGCTGCAGCTGTTTCTCCTTATCCAGACCCCAGCACAGACGGAGAGGAAGTGTTAAAGTGCAGCTTGGTGAGATGCACCCAAACACACACATTGTGAGAGTTGGTGAAGGGAAAAGTTATATATCTCCACTTGACTGTCCCTCGGCTCTCGCTGTCCTCGCTTTAAGTGACAGCCCAGAAAACCCAAGACAGTGCTATTCTTTGTGTGTGTGTGTGTGAGTGTGTGAAGACCCACCACATATGGCTGATTGGATCCCCTCATGCTAAGCGTGATATCAGAGGTAATAGGAGAGGAGGTATGGATGAATGGAGGCTTTTCAGCTCTGAAACAGGAGCTCTATTCATGGAACTGACTGACTGACTGCCAGAGCGGGCAGACTGGACACAAACAGTAGATCATCTGAGAATAGAGACAAACTGGTTCTGGCTCAGCTGAGGTTCACGCTGAGTTTGTTTAGAACATATAAATGGTGATCAACTGGAGGAAACCGGAGACAATCAAGCTGTGAAACAAACAGCCTTAAGGCTCTCTTCATTACTAATGACTGAAAAAATATTTAGAAATAAGATTTTGAGATCTGACTGCAGATCTTGGTGTTCCATCACCTCATAGAGTTAAGAATGATTGAATAATGGTACAAGAACTGAAAATACATAGGATCCAGGCATGAGACATCAGCTCCCGTGCCCTAGCTGCCAAAACTTACTGAACCTGTTTCCACAACACATGTTGTATTTCTGCATTCATAACGAAGCCTACGCACCACAAAGTCAATGCAAAGCCACGAGTGGATAGTGGCAAATTCATGCTAAGCAACGCAAGAGAGTTGAACAGTGGGAATGCAAATCTGTGTTATTTGCGTCATTCGCAAAATATACTTGGGTCTATGACGTAAAACCTTGTCAGCTATAAAATAATATAAATATAAAATTCTCCAGACGTGTATGCGTGTGCGCAGATCCAGATAATAATCCGTACGTCTTGGATGTACGTATCTAGGGGAGGTGATCTTCATTACGCCACCATGATAGCTGACAGAGCTAGAAACACACAACTACTAGCTGAGAAAATGGGGCTCTGAGTTATTTCTGGCAGAATTAAAATATATATCAAGATCAATTCCACTTATTTTTTTGAATTTTTTGATCATAAAATTCAAAAAATTGATAACACATTAAAAAATACAATTTGAAGACATGGTTTTTGGATATCACTGGCAAAGGGGGGCCCAAAAATCGTGTATGTGTGTTTACGTGTATGTTTGATCAGTGTGAGATCTGGTATCTGTTGTGATTTGAAATGCGTGTGTCTTTATTTGTATTTTTTGTCTGACCTACATTCCTGTTTTAACATGTTAGTTTACTCTGTATCTGTAAAGCAAGTATTTATGAAAAGCGTTATATAAATAGAATGTATTATTATTATTATTACGTGTGTGTGGGTACGGGTATATGTACGTGTTTGTGCACACGTGGGTGGGTGTTTGCTTGCAGGCATGTGAACATTGGCCATCAAGCTGAGCAATGCTGCTGAGTGAGAGCCATTCTAGTCATTCTAGTTTTCATAAAAAGAAGTGTCTTCATCCCCTCTGATTGTCTCTGAACACGCCTGGAAACAATCTCCTAAAATGTGTATCTTCCCCAAAAATGATTGTCCTTCAGTGTGTGCTTGTTTCTGCTAATCTTATTACTCAGAGAAAAAATGGAGAAAAAACAACTCCATCTGGTCTCAGTGCTGGAGTCTGATTATATTGATGTACAGTCTGGGATTCATCAGCTGTGAGTGAGTGGGTATAAACGAGTGTCCTTTGACTCTGCTCTTCAAAATGAAGTCATTTATTTATTTGCCCCACCACAATATACATATTGTCCGCCAGATATTGATTTTCATGGATGCAACTTCAATATCCTTCCCACCAGTTCAGTTGCAGAAAGTAGAGGGCGGATATCAAGGTCATTTTTAGATACATTTACAATTATCACAATTATTCCCAATGTGTTTATGAGAGGGAGACCCCTTTCATTTAAACATGTGTATTCTGTCTTGCTGCGACTGACTTTCATTCCTCTTCTCTCCAGTGCATACTCGCACTTCTCCGAACGAATAACCATTTGATAGTTAATGAGATCTTTAAAGTCTAACCTAGTCAAATAAGTTAGAAACTATGACCGAATAGTCTTAAGAATAAAAACACAAAATTAGGCATTAAATTAAAGGCTTGTTTGAGGGTTGGTGCCGACCCAGCTGTCTGCTTTGACACTTACATCCACTTTAAGCCTCCCTGCCAGTTTAACTGACATGCTGGGGATGAGCAGAGAAATCAGACTCTTGCCTGTAATGGCCTGGAGACTTTATTTCTGAGTCCTTCACGCTTCCTGCTCTCTCACTTTCTGTTCTGTCTTGTCATCTTTCTTCCCTAAATCACAGCTCAGTTTCTCTCCCCCTCCTGTGAAGCATTTCCTTTTCTCTCAGTCTCTTCTCTCAGTGCAGGGAGTCAGGAGAGGGACGTCCGGGAGGCCCCCCCTCGCTGCAGCCCCTGCTGCACTCTATTCATCTCCAGATCCCTCGCTCCCTCAATACCTCTCTGCCTCTTGCTCTTTTCATCGACATTCTCCAACATATCATTTTCTCTTTCTTCACTCTGCTCCATTCACACACACCCCTCCCTCACCCCCACTGATCATCCTCAGTCCAGTTTTGTTTACAGGCCTCATGTAACGATGATCTGGGCTCTTTTTATGACCTACCTGTTGAACAAAGGCAGAGGACAGATTATCTGCTTTTTTTGGCAAGATCAACAAGCTTGAGTAAGTCAGAGAGAAGCGTCATTATCCGTGGGAAAGTGGAGCGCAGGTTCTAGGTAGGTGACAAAAAACTCTATGAGAAAATATTTATCATCTTCAATATATATTGTTTCTTTGTTACATTTCCTGTCATGAGTTTTGCTGAAGTTATCTATCTATCTGAAGAGATCACGCATCAGTGCCAAATTCAGACCCTTCTCTGAGACAGCAAAAAAAAAAACAGTTTGGAACAGCGCCACACTGGTGTGTCGTTTTAAATAGAGGTGTAATATATTGCAATGTGAAAATATCTATTATTTTATTGAACACCAATCCGCCACAGCTTTATTGCCACCTGCCACATATTTTGTAGGTCTCCTTTTTGCAGCTAAAACAGCTACGTGTGTTCTGACACCTTGTGTAACAGAACCATCATCAAATATTCAGGAATTTTCTGCTGCGGTAGTTTTTCTGTTGGATCAGACAGCAAAGACTAGACTTCACTCTCCACTTGCAACAATGAGCTTTAAGTGCCCACCCCTGACTCCAGTTCTACATGTTTTCATCATTTTTCCTGCTTCCAACACATCAACCCCAGGACATACTGTTCAGTTGCTGCCTAATAAATCCCACCCTCTGACTGGTAACCATGGTAACCAGATAATCAATGTTATTCTGACATCAACGGTCAGTGGTTATAAGTTATAGATAGTCAGTGCAGGTTATTTCTCTACCTGGCAAAACATATAGTGACATTGCTGACATCAATGAAATGATTAAAATGCAAGAAGAAAATAGTTAGACAACTTATCAAGTGATGTAGATCATCGCCCAACTAGCATATCATCAACATTTGTCCCATATACCTCCCCATCCCATAGGGTGAGGTTTAAGTTTACAGTGTTTACTGACCTCTTTTACTTTTAAATACAATGCATTACAAGAGTGTTGCATGAGGCACTGAGACTAATATGCAAGGGTTTTATAAAAAGCCACGATACAGAGCCAAATAACTGAATTTGAACAATAAATGTCATCATACAGCAGTAGCTTGGCAACGAGGATAGGAGAGGCTAGCAGTGTGAGCACAAGCCAACTGTGTGAGGAGTTGAGACCAACTGTGTGAGGAGTTGAGAACGACAGTTTGAGTAGTTGAGACCAACTGTGTGAGTAGTTGAGACCAGCACTGTGAGAAGTTGAGAATGGCCGTTTGAGTAGTTGACGCCAACAGTGTGACTAGTTGAGGCTGGCAGAGTGAGGAGTTGAGACCAACGGAGTGAGGAGTTGAGGTCAACAGAGTGAGGAGTTGAGGTCAACAGAGTGAGGAGTTGAGACCAACAGAGTGAGGAGTTGAGGTCAACAGAGTGAGGAGTTGAGGTCAACAGAGTGAGGAGTTGAGACCAACAGAGTGAGGAGTTGAGACCAACAGAGTGAGGAGTTGAGACCAACAGAGTGAGGAGTTGAGGTCAAC